>WHNR01000030.1:807500-942500 GCA_009859135.1 Formica selysi | reverse complement strand
TAATATATAAAACTTTTTGTATAAAAAGAAGAAAAGAAAATATGTTATATATATAATATTTATTTTAATGGACAATATTTTTTTCAGGTACAGAATAAAAGAAGTTCTGTGTAAATTGTCTATATACATATTGTTTTATGCATTTAATAGTTTACAATTAATAAGTTTATAGTTTATAGTTGAACAGTTAATAATAATTGCAAGTTTTATTAATTACATGTTTATTAATTGCATGTTTCTATAATTATAAGTTCTAATTTCATGTTTCATTATATTATCACTTTAACATACAAAATATATGAATATATATGATTACATTGTAATGTATATTAATAATAATATATTTTTAATACAGACAAACTTTTGATATATTCTTTTGGTAAAATATGATTGATTGCCGCTAAACTTTGTCCGTGCTTTACATAAATTCCACCGTTTTGCAAGCATCCCTGAACGATCCGATCGGCGCATCTTCGATAAATTTCCGTTTCTGTTTAGCCTATTAAGGGAGCACTCAAATAATCCATAGATATCGTCACACCAATTTTCGGTGATCTTGTAAATTTGATACAACTTCCTGCAACACTCTTTACAACTTTTTTTCTCTTTTAAGGTAGAAAGGTATAACTAATGCTCAACAGTGCCACTGCTGCAATGATCAAGTCATTCATAAATAATCATTTATCTACTTTGTATTGCGATAGTAAAGATTATGTTGTAAATATATATATATATATATATATATATATATATATATATATATATATATATATATATTATATATATATGTATATATATTCCTTATAGATTTTTAAAATTTTTATTCTATTTTACTTTTTTCAGTTTACGAATAATTTGACTATTATTTATTTACATAAAATAAAAATTGAGTTTATAATATATAAAACTTTTTATACTTTTTAAATTATTCAATTACAAAGTACATTAATGCTTGCAACTATATAATAATAAAAAATATAACAAATAATAACATCAATATAACAATAATAATATAATATAACAATTAATATATAAATATAACAAAAACAATAATAGTAATATATAATATTTCTTCTACTCTGTCTTAACTTATCAAAATTTCCGTTTTAAATTTACATCATTAATTTTTACATCCTCTTTTCTCTCCATCTCTCTCCTCTTTTTTCTCTTTTCTTTTCTTTCTCTCTCTTTTCTTTACTAAAATTAAAATAATCGTTTTATGTATAAAAGTTATTTAAATTAGAAAATGATTAGGAGAGGAAGAAGGTATATTATAATTTATTTTTTCTTTTCTTTTAAAATGTAACATTTCTCTTAAGACTTTAAAAATTGTCTAATTGTTTTAATAAAACCATATAATTTATTTTTTACATAAATATATTTTTTCTGTCATATTACATATTAGAGAGAAAGAAAAAGATAAAGAGAATGATTCAAAAATCAGAAAGTTAAATTTATATTTCCTTGTATACATAATTTTTAACATATCTATTATTTCGTTGATTACCAAGATAAACTTTTAATGCTTGCAAAGAACGAACTCGCGAAAAAGCAACATAAAGTTGCCCATGATTAAAAACATCTTTACGAAGATCTAGACCGATTCTATCAAACGTTTGTCCTTGTGATTTGTTAATTGTCATAGCAAAAGCTAATTTTATTGGAAATTGTCTTCTGGAAAAAGTAAAAGGATATATATTTTCGCAATATAATGTTATACGATTTAAAAAAACAATGTCTTCTGCTTTGTCACCAGTTAAAATCTTACACTTCAATAAATGATCTGCAAGCTCTATAACCATTAATCTAGTACCATTACAAAGACCTTCATTAATACTAAGATTTCTAATCAACATAATGATAGAATTTGGTCTTAAACGCAATTCATGAGGAGGAAGAGATGGTGGAGATAAACTATTTAAATATTCTGGTAACAAAGCTTCACCGATATCACCATTATCATCATTTACAGCGCTGTCTACACTTGTATAAATTCGTTCATCAGCTATATCTAATAATTCAACAACTTTTTTATTGATTTCGTCTACATCAACATTTCTTGCAGAAAGTATCGCACATTTAGCTACTTTACCAAACTCCTTTTTTCGTATTAAATCACCATATATATCTTCCACAATATCAGCATTAATAGGCGCTACACAACTTTCAGGAATTTGTATATTATCATTAAAATAATTTAATATGCCATCTCCCATATCCAATAAAAATTTAGCAAATTCAATTTCTTCTGGGAGAACTCGCATATTTTGTGTTAAAGAAAATTTTACGAAATGTCTCCAAGTAGAACTAAATTTAATAGAAAGATTCACAATTTCACTTCGAGTAGCATGCATTTTAATAGGCAAAAGTTGTCTGAAATCACCACCTAATAAAACAATTTTTCCACCAAAAGAAAAATCATTATTCATAATATCACGCAATGTTCTATCCATAATCTCTAAAGCATATCGTGGTGCCATTGGTGCTTCATCCAAAATATAAATATCAGTTTCCTTCAAATATTGAGCTTCTTTTGACTGGATTTTAATAGCAGATGATGAATCAGCAAATAATGGAACCGATAATCCAAATGTCTTATGAACTGTTTTTCCAGTAGGTAGTAATGTCGCTGCAATGCCCGTAAAAGCCATTGTGCACACGTGTGTATTTCTAATTCTAGCTAAATAATAGATAGTTGTGTATATAAATGTTTTACCTGATCCACCCGGACCATCAATATAAAAACAATGATTATTATGATTATTATTATTATCTAATCTATTTAATAAAAGATCGACTATCTCTTTTTGCTTATCATTTAATTGTTTGTATTGTTTAGTGCCTATTTCCATAGTTTCTTCAAGAGTCATGTAATCCTCCTCTCCGCTATTTTAACTGTTCCATTTGTGGATAATCAGCAAGACTTTTACCTTCCGCACGAAGCATACTATTAATTTGCGCATAAGCTTTATTTTGTCCTTGTAACATACCAAAATGTCGAACGTAATCCTCAGACATTGCTACTTTAAAATTTTCCCATAACTCTTCAGGATGTAGTGGCTGACAATGTAATAATATACGTATAAATAATCTACGAAGTTGTCGAGGCATCATCCATCCAATAGCTTCGTTCATAGCTCGTTTCCATTCATCATCATCTTCGATTAAACCTAACGCCAAACATGCCGCAGAAAATGATTGACAAAATTCTCCATTTACAGTTCTCAAATCATTAAAACTTGTAGCCCCCTTTACTGTAAGCAATAATAACCGTAAATTCTGTTTGTGCTGGACTAACAGAATACATTCGTCCTATACAATTATAATGACTTTTACGTTTAACCCAACGCAATATATTTCTACCATTAATTTTCTCTTTTTTAAATGTATAATAGCGTGGAATTTCTATATATAAATACTGTCTTGCTTCTTCATCGCGTAAGTTCAATGAGAAATAATCTATTAACATAGTAACTTGATTTAAAGCAGAAGTCATTGCGTCATCAATATTTTCATTTTCGATTATAATATTTTGTTCATTAGGAAGATGGACTGGCAAACGCATTATAGCATGGCTTTTATCTTGTAATTTTTTACCAAGAATACGCCAACTGGCTTCTACAGGTCCAACATAACGAGCTTCGATATAATTATGTATCTCATCATGATCAATAATAACATTTTCTGTTATTGGTTCAATGGTTATAGCAGCAACATCATGTCCTTTATAAATATATTTATACAGATATTTAACTGATTTGATACTTGAAACTATTTCAACGTTAATATGACAATTAAATATAATCGATAAAATAGGACAGTATGGAACAACATAACGATTATCAACTATATATCCGCCAGGACGTTCAAAATTTCTACCATTATCTCGTCGACGATAATAAGGATAAGCATTTTCATCCATTCTAGTTTCTTCGAAAAAAGGTTTCGGATAATGTTTCGAACATCGTCCATCTACCAAACACCAATCGCCACAAGGTCCATGAATCATATGTTTCATAAGTATATCAGGTAAAATACGATTTTCACATGGATCTGGAATTTCAGTAGAAATGTATTTATCAACAATCTGTGGAGTTGTTATTTTAAAATTGTAATTTAAAGTAATCAACATATGAACATATGGCAAACCGCGTTTTTGAAATTCAATAACATACACAAACGCTGCTACTTCACCAAAGAATTTTTGCTTAACGATTAAATCAATTAAATAATCTTTTTTAATATTAAAAACACGAGCACAAATGTCAGGTCTATCAGAAGCTTGTTGATCGGGGAAGAGATTTTCTTCGATTTCACGCCATTTTGGATTGCAAGTCATGGTAATGAAAAGATCTGGCTTACCAAATTTACTAACAATTGCCATTGCATCTTGATAATTTTGTAACATATTACGCGGCGATCCAATAAATGTAGAAGGAAGTACAACCATTTTTCCAATACGAGCATTTAAATTATTCGCCATAGTTTGTATATAATCTTTTAAACCTTGATATGTTTCAGTACGTAATTCTTTTTGATGATTTTTGCAATAATCAATTCTATCTTTTTCAATTTTTACATAACTGTCTACCAACCACTGTTGAAATAAGCGACGTCCTAATAAAAAAACATTAAATTCATCCCGAATACCCATACGATATTTAATATACTGTCCTCTAGTTATTCGTCTATCACTATTCAATTTTGTTAAATTACGATGCCATCCTTGAGTGCCATATGGATAAAACAATGGATATATCCATGGTTCAACATTTGGGTCCATAATACTAACTTTTTGTAAAATTTTGGTATTTCTATTACGTATTGTAACGTATGATTCTGGAATTTCTCCATCAGCAGTTGTATAAAAAACAGCAGCTACTTCATTAGTTCTCTGAGCATTATATCGACGTCTATCCATACCTGGCTTTAAAGTAAATAATAATTGTAATTCCGGTAATAATTCACCAGATTCCATTTCTAAACGCCGTTGATTTTCTAATTCCTCACCCATCATTTGATAAGATTGAGCAAATACATTAATTTCCCGCATTATATGTTCCAGATTTTGTACAATTTCAAAATCTAAATATGAATTTTGATTAAGACGATGATCTATCGCTTCATTTGAATCCACAATAAAAAGTTGACCAAAAGAAGGACTTTCATTTTGTGCAGCATATAATGCTGTATTAATTTGATAATAAATTTGCCCTTGTATTTTGAAACAATATGGACCAGGTCGTCTATCTTGAAAGTTAATTAAATTAGCGTTAAATGATGCAAATGAAAACGAACTATTATAACTACGAATATATTGAAAAAAATCATTAGATTTTACATGACTACCATCGAATAAACTACGAATAAATTGAGGAAGTTCAGGTAATGGTTGCAAATACACTGCACCATGATTACAGCAATCGTGAAAAGAATTTCCCCTATTAGATATTCTTTCAGATGCAAAATGTTTTGCATTGCAATGAACACAAGACACGTCCATAGAACCAATATAATATTCAATAACATTATTAATTAACATTGTATTATTATTATTTAAACGAGGCTGATTTTTCTGTCGTGAACGATAACGAGATTGACTTTCTGCACAATTTCGAAAAAATGGTGCAACATTCATAGAATTTATATTACTATTATTAGCGATTGTTTTCGCAATCTCACGACGACGACGCTGATTCTCTGCATTCCTTTCACGACGTTGACGTTGTAATTCTTCTTCTTCTTCTAAAGTACGTTCAATTCTACGTCTTGGCATTTTATTTTAAATATATTAAAAATAATTAATAATTTAATTACACTAACAAATATAAAATTGTTCAAGACTATATATAACTTTAATTCACATAAAATTTATTTCTCTTTTGAAATATTAAACAAAATTATTATTTTCTAATTCTCAAAAAATTAATTTTTCTTAATAATTTCTCTTTTGATTATCATCATCATCATCATCAATTATTTAATACTTTATTTATTAATTAATTACAATTTTTATTAATTAATTAATTATAAATGTAATAATTCAATTCTTAAGTAATAAGAAATAAATAATTATATAATAATAATAAATTATTTTATATTATATTCTTTCCTCTTTGTAAAATATAACATTAATAAAATTAAATAACTAAAATAATTAAAGCTATTAATAATATTTAAAAATACTTATTTATAATATAATAAATATCGATAATATTTAACAATATTTAATTAATAATTTAACAATATTATTACTTCTTTCTGCCTTCTTACTCTCTCTCTCTCTCTCTTTCTCCCCCCCCCCCTCTCCCTCACTCCTCACTCTCTCTCTCTCTCTCTCGCTTATTCTTCGTCTTCTTTAATTTTAAATAAAGCGTTCTTCTTTCTCTTCCTTCTCTCTTTTTCTCTTCCTCTCTCTATCTTTTTCTATTTCCTATTTTTCGTCTCTTCTTTAACTGTAAACAAAAAATTTTTAAAATTATTAACTATAATAACCCAGATAGCAAAATGCTAGCAGCATGCGCGCAGATTGGCAGCAAATTTAATCAGAATTCCATGCCAAAACCATAGCCATCTGTGACCACATTAAGCTCAGGTTTTGTCGACAGAGCCTGCTGACAGGCAATGTGAGCAGATTGGCAGCAAAAATCACGCAGAGCCTGCGCGCAATCTGACGGCAGATTGACAGCAGAAATCGAGCAGTTTCTAGACATTTATATAAAATGGTACATTTAAATGGATTTAAACATTTAAAAGGTCTCGATTCCAAGTAGCAAAATGACAGTAAATTTTGGTCACAAAATAATCAATTAGACGTCCTAAAGTTAGGTCTCATAAGATTCAAAAATGACGTCAATAGTTGATATGTCACCTTCATGAGATGTCATTTTCTGACGTTTGTATTAATAACATAAATTTATAATATTAATAATATATATTAATGTAATATATATAGGAAAATTTGAATAATTTAATTTATGAAATTAAATCAAAATTAAAATATTTTATTTATATGCAAGTTAATTTCTATTTTATATCTTAAATAGATATAATAACAAACGATTTTCACTTATTTGGATAATTTCTTTCCGAATAAGTGAAAATCGGACATTTATCTGTCTGATTTTCTAAAAATCAGTTCAATATCTGAATTCCGGTATGGGAGTCGTATCAGAAATAAAACTGATAGAAATAATTACGATGTTATTAGCCGCATTTTGCAGACATTATATACGCTCGTGACAAGAACTTGGATACGGGTATAGAAAGTGAATAGTGCGCCGCATAGCTGTAAGCGAATAAACTATACTATTTCAATAAATTATATGAATGCTAAAAGCTGCAGATTCTGTTTGATTTCTACTGCCAATTTATCATCAGATTGCGCGCACGCAGATCTTGCTCGATTTCTGCCGACAATCTGATGTCAAGTCATGTTAGCAGATCCTGCTCGATTTCTGCTACCAATCTGCCGTCAGATTGCGGGCGCGCAGATCCTGCTTGATTTCTGCTATCAATTTGACATCAAATTGCGTTGTGCAGATCCTGCTCGGTTTTTGCTGGCTATCTGCTATAATAATTCTCTATGCAAATCCTGCTCGGTTTCTGCTACTGATCTGCTGTCAAATTATGTCAGCAGGTTTTGTAACATTTCTGCTGACATTCTGCTATTATTATTTGATATAACAGACTTTGTATACAATCTGGAATCTTTCTGCTGACAAAAATTTGTAGCAGACGTTTGGCAAAATCTGTTCGAACAGACTTGGCTATCTGGGAATATTTCAATATTTTAAAAATTTAATATATAATTTAATATAATATTTAATACTATAATTAAATCTAATAATATTAAATAACATTAATAATAAATAATATTAATAAATTGAAATAATAAATAATATTAATAATATTTAATAATATTTATTAATAATATTTAACAATATATTTAATTATATTGAAAAATGTTATACCTGATATTATATTCCTTTTCCTTTTTTCTTCTGTCTCTCTCTATCTTTCTCTCTCTATCTTTCTCTCTCTCTCTCTCTCTCTCTCTCTCTCTCTCTCTCTCTCTCTCTCTCTCTCTCTCTCTCTCTCTCTCTCCTTCTCTTTTGCTTATCCTTCTTTAATTTTAAATAAAGCTTCCTTCTTTTTCTACCTTCTCTCTCTTTTCTTCTCCCTTTCTATATCTCTTTCTTTTTTCTATTCTTTGTTCTTTTAACTTTAAATAAAACATTTAAAAGATTATTAATTATAATAATATTCAATCATTAAAAAAATTTATTACGTAATTTAATAATATCTAATATTATAAATAACTTTAATAATATTAAAAAATATTAATAGTATTAATAATATTTAATAATATTTATTAATAATATTCAAAAATAAATTTAATAATATTGAACAATATTATTATAATATTACAATATTGAACATCATTACCTGATATTCTATGCCTTCTCCTTTTTTTTCCTTCTGTCTCTCTATCTCTCTCTCTTTTGCTTATGTTACCTCTTCCTTAATTTTAAATAACATGTTCTTCTTTTTCTTTCTTTTCTCTCTTTCTCTCCCTCTCTCTATCACTTTCTTTTTCCTATTCTTCGTCTCTTCTTTAACTTTAAATAAAACATTTAAAAGATTATTAATTATAATAATATTCAATCATTAAAAAAATTTAATATATAATTTAATAATATCTAATACTATAATTAACTTTAATAATATTAAATGATATTAATAATATTAATAATATTAATAATATTTAATAATCCTTATTAATAATATTTAACAAACAATATTAAATGATAATATTAAACAATATTATTACCTAATATTATATTTTTTCTCCTTTTTTCTTTCTGTCTATCTCTTTCTCTCCCTGTCTTTTGCGTATTCTTCCTTTTCTTTAATTTTAAATAAAACCTCCTTCTTTCTCTTCTTTCTTTCTTTTCTCTCTCTCTCTCTCTCTCTCTCTCTCTCTCTCTCTCTCTCTCTATCTCTCTCTCAGTTTTTCTCTCTCTCTCTCTCTCCCTTCCTCTCTCTTTCTCGCCTATTCTTCGTCTTTTCTTTAACTGTAAATGAAACATTTATATTAATATTAAATGAATCGTTTATATTAATAAGTAATATACATTAAAATATATATTTATAAAGTATAAAAAAAATATATAAGTATAAAAAAATAGTATACGTATTTTTCATACAACAATATACATATATACACACAATATACATATATAATATACATACCTTTCTTTATTCGTCTTTCCTTCTTCCTCTTTCTTTCTATATTTATTAAATATATTTAACTATATTTAATATTTATTTTTTTAACTGTCAACACTGTCAACAAACTGTCAAATGACAAACTGTCAAACGACACGAATGAAGCAAGTCACACGAGTGAGGCAAGCGCATGAACAAGACAACCAATCAAGATCGCGGAAAAGCGACAACAATGTCAATAACATGCCCTTTTTAGATTGGGATAAATTTAATTATATTTTAAGCTTTATATAATGTATCGAATCTATTATAAATTATATAACCTACAAATTTAAATCAAATATAATAGAAAAGGGCATTTAGAGCCAAGCGCGGTACGTGGTGCGCTTGGTCATTACTCATTTCAATAGTTAGTGAGTCGGTCTCCTACATTTACACAATAGTTTTAATTACATCTATTTCATATTTTTGCACAACATGTGGAACGCCGTTTATAGTTGTACATTACGTATAGATATGAGTTTTTACAAGTCGGACTCTGATTTTCGGCATAACAACCGCTAAGTTAGTTACCTTCACAACGACATGAAAGAATTATCAACGTTCATGAAGATGTGAGAGACCTCCGGTTCTTTATTTTTAATTTTTAATTAACTCAATGTATGACTATGTATGACTGATTTATAACCATGCGACGTTAAATTTATGTTTGTTAGTTTAACTTTTGCGCTGAAGATGACCCAAATAAAGGGTCGAAACGTTCGAAATCCATATTGGTATTAATTTATCACTAATAATAAACAGTTTGCGCACCACGTACCGCGCTTGGTTCTAAATGCCCTTTTCTATTATATTTGATTTTAATCCAGAGAGCCTTTATCATTATTATTTTCTACAAATTTAATTATATATAATGTACCGAGTGAATTATATAATCTATAAATTTAATCATTTATTTTAAGCTTTAATAAATGTATTCGTCATACTGTCGCAAAATACACGCTATACTAACGAACCGCGTTTTTCTTTTATCGCGGTCGCGTATCCTTTCCCACGATAATAGCTCGCGCATCTCCTATTTTATACAGATGTCTGTCAGAAAAGTGTTCGATTATCTGATTAGTGTTATTATAATAAAATTAAAATAAATCTATTTTATTTTAGTATTTTATATTATAAAATAAATTTATATTATAAAATAAATTTATATTTATATATAAAACGAATACTATTTTTATCGCGAGCGCGTATCCTTCCGCGATAAGAGAGCGCCAACGCTTACTACGAAAGAAAGATAGCGCGAGAACGAGAGGATATCGAAGAAGGAAAGAGAAGCGAAAAGAATCAACGCTTTGTTTAATATATAGTATTTATTCATAAAGAATCACATTTATTCATAAAGAATCACATTTTACAAATGCGTAATACACGAAATATATAAGTATAAACAAAAATCAAATTTTATTAACGCGTGAAATTACAGCTCGAAGAACGGCTGTGATTCGGGCTCATAACCCTCTAATTATACATTCGCTGGCGGTTCATTCTCGTTGCCCGTCGACGGTTCGGCCTCGTCCTCCATCGGCTGCGATTCGGGCTCCTCGTCGATTAATTGCGATTCGGGCTTCTCGTCGATCGGTCGCGATTCAGGCTCTTCATCGATTGGCCGCGATTCGCGCTCCTCGCTGATTGGCTGTGATTCGGGCTCCTCGCTGATTGGCCGCGATTCGGGCTCTTCGTCGATCGGTGACGCGATAACTCGCCTATTCTCGTGTTCGTGAAGCCTGTCGATTAATTCAGGGATAGCGAAGTCGCGATCGCGAAACTCAAATTGCTCGGGGGCTAGCGCGACGTCGCGTTGGCGAGCGTCGCGCAACGCGCTGTGAACATTTTGCACCTGCGCGAGCATAGTCCTCGTCTTCGTAAATAAATCATAGAGCGATTCTCGCGCCGTTCTTATACAATCTTCTATCTGTTGTCTAAAGTAAAAAAGTAAAAGGATTATTACAAATTATAATTTATTATAAAAAGTATTATAAAAATTTTAATCGAATACTTACATTGAACGCGCGATATCGATGTCTCCATCCAGCTGAAAGTTCAGTCTGAGCAAATCCGGACTGTTCTCGATAATGCCTCGCGCCTCCTCGCGCAAATCTGAGGCGAGATCTCCCAAAACATAAGCCTTTATTGCAATTAAATCGCCGTTCACATTAATATAATCGGCCGCGTTAATTATCTGCTCGATTCGTTCCATATCGAGTAGTTCGCGACTGATTTTAATTCTCGTTATTTCACACCTCGCCACTTTGCTCTTATACCGTTTCGCGCTTCGTCGACTAGTCACTTTACTATTTCGCGAGCGAGAATACTTTGACGCTTCTCGAAACGATCTTGCAATTATAAAGATCGACGCGCGGATGCCGCGGTACGAGCGGAGATAAACAAGTAATAAAAATAGATTATAGAGGAAAATATATAACAAAAAATAATGTGATAAGAGGGACTCGAGCGCCCGCTAAATAACGCGCAACCCGGATACGCGATGAATGTTTATCGTCGCCGGAAAGGGTACGTTTCTCTAATCGCTCGTCAAGTGTTCTTCTTAGAAGATAAACGAATAATAAAAATAGAAATAATAAAAAAGTAAAACCGCGAGAGGAACTCGAGCGTCCGCTAGATAACGCGCATCCCAGTTCGCTCACCGTCGAAAGGTCGTGTCCCTCTAATCGGGGCGAACTGCGACTCTTTTTCGAACGAATCGCATTTCCTCTTCCCACACCCGCGCCGAATTCGTCAACGATAAAAATAGGCATCTCGCCGAACGCGCGAATCAATCGCGCCCGGCGTCTCTCGATAGTTTCCCGCGTCTTTCCCCGCTCCGCGCGATGACTAACGCGAAGACGGTTCTTCTCGTCTTAGCGACAACGCTCGTCGCCGCGACGGCCGCCGCGCCCGTTGATTCGGAAAAGGCTGAGGCGCTTCGCTTCCTGCGCGCGTACGGTTTTCTAAAGGACAACGGAGAATCGCTATCATCCGATAACGCGACATCTCTGCGTCGCGCTTTGTCGCTATTTCAGGAATACTATCAATTATCAGGAAACGGCGAGTTAGACACAGTTACGCTTAGCCTTATGCGCAAATCGCGATGCGGTGTCGCAGATATTCCCGATCGCGCGTATAGCCCGATCGCGCGAAAATGGCCGAAAACACGCCTCACGTGGAATTTTCAGGTAGCTAGCGAGGAACTCTCGCGAACGGCCGAAGCGGCGTTCGCGTTATGGGCGGTGAATTCGTCGCTAACCTTCGCGCGCGACCCGCTGCGACCTGATATATTGATATCGTACCGAACGGGCGCGCACACTTACGCGAATCGCAGGAATATAGGCATTTGCCCGGCGACCTTCGACGGTCCCGGGGGAGCCCTAGCTCACGCGTTCTTTCCCTCTGGAATGACCGATTTCGCGTCAGAGGTACACGTTGACGATTCAGAACCGTGGCATGTGTATCTCAATAAAAATCCTCCCAACACGCATCATTTGTTGCAAACGCTGACGCACGAGATTGGCCACGCTTTGGGTCTACAACACAGCATGCGCAACGACTCGATAATGTTTCCATATATACCCGATATCGAGAATCAATTTCCGGTTAAGCTGAGCATAGAGGATATTCTGGCTATACAGAATCTGTATGGGTCTCACGACGACGGAAACTATCCAACGGCGACTCCCACGACTACCGCGGCGCCCGCTACGACGAGTGTCGCGCCAATTGACCCCGCGCGCGCGGATCTCTGCGCTTTACGGCGCGTGGACGCCGCGCTGATAATGAATCACCGATTATACATAGCTAATCGCCGTAATGTGTGGTCAATCGACGTAATCGAGAAACGCTACGGTAGGCCCATGACGCTCACGGATTACGCGGCGTTTCTCCCAGCGAATTTCACGCGTCTATCCGCCGCGTATCGAAGACCCTCGGGCGATCTCGCGCTATTCGCGGACGATTCAATCTACCTCGCGGAATATCCTAGCCTTAAGCTAAAATCGGGTTGGCCGAAATATCTTCACGATACCGGACTTCCTCGAAATGTTAAGATTAACGCTGCGATAAACACGCACACGGGACGAACCTTTTTTTTTTTTTTTTTTTTTGTAACGGAGGGGAAATGCCTTTACGCATACCCCGCCTCGATGGGGTTCGAGGCGGGGTTATGTGGGACTACCCCCGGCCTAAACAAGCGGCCGGGGACTACCCACTAAAACCCCTCCGGGTGGCCTATCTCGGGCGTTTCAGAGGGCCTCTCTGGAAACTGGCATATGCACTACATCAGAGAGGCCCTCCGCCCACGGGCCGTGCCCGCTGGGGGAGCGGTTTATGTCTCCCCCAGTGTCCCCGTTGTTATGGGGACATCAGCCTAACTTGGCGAGAGGGGGACCACCGCCCCTCTCGCCTCCCTCCCGGTATTATCCCCGGGGAGGGCGTGGCCGGGCCCAGGTACCCCACCTAGGCTCCGACCACCGGGCCCGGCTCGGGGTGAGACGCCCGCGACGAGTTAGCGGGCGTCCCCCCGAGTTGCCGGGGCCCTGCACAATCGCTGGGGGAGTTCGATGGGGCCGGGTCCGATCGTGACCCCGCCCCCTCCCCCTGCGTGCGCCCCCCCTCTGCTGGGGCGGGTCTCTGGAATGGCCAGGGACTGATGTCGCCCCGGCCCCATCAACCCACCCCTGGGGATCCGTGGGGCGCGGCTGGATGCCGCGCCACCGCTACCGGAGGTCGTGGGGGGTCGGCGGGTCCTACCGTAAAACGGCCCTTCCCGCCTTTCCCTCCCGGCTTCTCCGGTCGCCCCTTCTCGAGCGCGGCCTCTCCGGCGTCCGCCGGGGAGCCGTTCCCGCTCTCGTTCGGCCTCCTCCTTCTGGAGCATAACCGCTTCACAGAAGGAGGAGACCGCCCTCCAGGACTCCTCGCTCTCGAGCATAGCCGCTACGATGCTCGAGAGCGAGAAGTCATTATCACCTATTATTTCGACGAGGGCACGGCGCTCGTTTGCCCACGCTGGGCACACCTCCAGCGTGTGCTGCGCCGTGTCCTCGTCCCCCCCCGTACAGTGATGGCAGCGTGCGCTGTCCTCTTTACCGATGCGACACAGGTATGAGCCGAAACACCCATGGCCCGTAAACACCTGTGTCGCACGGTACGACATCTCGCCACCCGCCCGATTGACCCACTTGATCAAATGGGGGCGGATGGCCTCGACGACGCGCCTCCCCGATGTATCTCGGGGGTTGGAGAGGTGCTCGTCCCACCTCTCCAGAGCGCGCCGTCTAGCTTGAAGCCTCACGGCGGCCTTGAGCCTTGGGGTCAAAACCATGCCTAGCCCGCCGAGCTCACGCGTACGCGCATATACGTGCGCGTACATGTCTGCGTAGAGCTCGACGGGCGGCATCCCTGCCAATAAAGAGGCCGCCGTGTGCGACACCGTCCTGTAACCTCGGACTACCCTGATGGCCACCCTCCTAAAGACGCGGCGCAGCAACATGCTGCCCCGCTTATTGGCCACCAGGGCGTCCGCCCACACCGGTGACCCATAGAGGGTCACCGCCCGGACGGTGCTCGCATAGAGGCGGCGCACCCGGCCATCCGGGCCCCCAAGATTGGGCAAGAGTCGGCTGAGGCTAAGTGCCACCGACTCTGCCCTGGGGGCCAGAAGCTCAAAGTGCCCGCCAAAGCCGCGTCCAGGTAGAGACCGAGGTATTTTAATCGGTCCCCCACCCGGACGGAGATGTCACCCACCGTGACATAGGCCTCGGCGGGGGGAGCTCCATGCTTCCCCTCCTTTTTTATGCATAAATAGCGCCTCGGTCTTTTGAGGCGCTACCCGCAGGCCCATGCCACGGATTGCGCGGACAACACACGCTACCCCGTCGTTGGCGGCAGAAACCGCGTCCCCCCAGCTCTTTCCCCCGGCCAACAGCAAAGTGTCGTCCGCATAGCAGACGACACTGCAGCCGGGGGGAGGGCAATACCCAGCACCCTATTATACGCGAGGTTCCACAGGGTGGGGCCCAACACGGACCCCTGTGGAACCCCACAGTATACGCCCCTTCTGCTTAGGAGTACCCGGTGGTCGGGGTACTCCAGCCACCTGTCCCGGAAATAACTCCGCAGGACCTCCACCATGTAGGGGGGAAGGCCAAAGGTGTTCGCGGCCTCCCCCACCATACTCCAGGGCAGGGTGTTAAATGCGTTGCGAATGTCTAACGACACCGCAAGTACCACCCTGCCCTCCTCCATAATGGACCCCGCGAGGGACCGGACGCGCAAGATCGCGTCAACGGTCGATCGGCCCCCGCGGAATCCATATTGGTCACGGTGGAGGTCCATTCCTTCCCGGGACAGGTGTTGGACGAGGCGGTTCGCCAACACTCTCTCCAAGAGTTTACCCGCCTCGTCCAACAGGCAAATCGGCCTGTATGCAGAAAGGGCGTTGCTGGGCTTGCCCCCTTTTGGGATGAGGACTAATCTAGCCCTCACCCATGCTGGGGGGAATATGCCCTCCCTGAGGCAGCTATTGAATAGCCGCCTCAGGCGCCCGGACAGTTGGGCCAAAGCCAGGACCCAGACCCGGCCGGGGATCCCGTCGGGACCCGGGGCCTTGTTGCCCCGGAGTCTCAGTCGACGGATCACACCGGCCATTTCCTCCTCCGAAACCTCCAAGTCCTCTGACCACGGGATGGTCGCCTCTCGGCGACCACCCGCGTCAAAAGGGGGGCCCTCGGATGGGAAGAGGGCCCCCAGAACCTCTTCGAGGACCTGGGGTTCCAGAGTTTCCGTCACGGGGGGCGCCCAAGCTTTCAGCTTGTTCATCACAAGCTTATAAGGGCGCCCCCATGGGTCTGCGTCCAAGGAGCGTAGGAGCTCGTCCCACGCTCGGGCCTTGGCCCGCCTAATCGCGGCGCTGAGGGCGTTCCTAGCGGCGCGGAACCCCTCATACGCCTCAGCCGTCCTCTCGGCGTCAGGTCGACGCCGGGCCCGGGTGAAGCGGCGCCTGGCTGCGACGGAGATCCGCCTAAGTTCGGCGATCTCCTCGCACCACCAGTACGCCGCCCTTCGCGGGCGGGGGCTGGCTCGGGGCATCGCAAAGTCGCATGCATCGCGCAATGCGCCCCGAAACCAGTTCACCTCCTCGGTGATCCCCCGCCCTTCCCCCCCGGGACACGGCCAGTCGGCCACAAGGACGGCTGCGATCAGCCTGTCCGGGCTCATCTTCTTGAGGGCCCATCTCCTCGGCCGGGCATCTCCCCGGTCTTGGGAGCGGCTGAGCACCCCGTGGCGGGTGGCGTTTAGGACCACCTCTATGTAGAGGTGGTCCGAGAGCGTCTCGCACTCTGCCACCCGCCAACTAACTATCATCCGTGCGGCGGAGGGAGTGGCCCACGTAAGGTCCAGGACCGACTCCCACCGCACTAGGGTGCTCCTCGACCCCGTGTTAATTAAACACAGGCCGAGTGCCGCCGCCCAATCCTGTAAGGCCTCGCCCCTGGCGTTCGTGTACCGGGAACCCCAACGCGTTGATTTCGCGTTGAAGTCCCCGGCCACGATGGTTGGACGGGGCATCTGTCGGCGAAAACATGCCGACACCCCGTCCAAAAACGCCTCAAACTGGGCGAGGCCCACACTCGGGGAGATATATACCCCCAGCACCGAGATGGGCCCCCACTTGACCACCACCACTCCCGCCCCGGCCTCGACCGGTGTGCAAGGCGGGAGCGTGGGGTCGTTCCGCCACGTGATCGCGACGGAGCCCGTCCGGTCGCCAATCCAACATGGACTGGCTTCCGGAACGTAATATGGCTCCGCCGCGATCCCCAACCCAAAACCACGCTCAGCCAGGCTATGCAGAAATAAATCCTGCGCCCGGCGAGCGTGGTTTAGGTTGGCCTGCAAAATGCCTAGGGGCATTATTTACCGCCCCCAGGCTCCGCCATCGTCACCTCAGGGTGACGGGGAGTGTGGCGGCTGCAGGCCTGGCCCTTGGGGGCCTCTTCTCCTTTGGGGCCTCTTTCGAGACCCCATCGTCCTCTGCCCCGCGTTTGCGGGTGTCAGAGGACGCCGCGGTGATCTCGGCCAGTTTAACCGGCCGAGACACCTTCGCGGCATCTGCCACCGGGAGTATCTCCCGTCGTCGGTCCGGCCGCCTTTTGGGTGGGGTGCATCTCGCACTTCCCACCCTGTGGTCGGCCAGACGACCCAATCCCGAGCAAACCGGGCACCTGACTTTATCTGCGCAATCGCGCGCCAGGTGTCCCGGTTTGCCACATCTATAGCAGCAGCCCCGTCTATCTACAGGGCTGCTGCAATGCTGCTGGACATGCCCCCTTTCCAAGCAACGGAAACATTGCAGGGGGCGCTTGTCCAGCAGCTCAACCTGGGCACGGGACCATCCTACCTGGATGGCCCGTGCCGCCGCCACTCTATTGGCGGCCCTTAGTGGGCACTGCACCCACGCAGTGCCCAGGCCACGGGTGGGGAACTTAATGTCCCCCACCCGTATATCCTCCGCCGCGCAGCCTCCGTCCCTGGCCATGGCCGCCGCTATGTCAGCGGCCACCAGGGACCGGTCCAGGCCGCGGAGCCGTAGCTCCGCCTTCCTAATGGGCCGGGCGAGCCGAACCTCCTCCTTGCCGGCGAATACCCGGCGGAGGTCGGCGTAAAGGGCGTCGGCCCTCTGTGTCGCCGTCGGCCCGTCTTTCTCGCCCGACCCGGTGACCTCGACGACCATGGCCCCCGTGGCGGCCTCACGGACGCGGAGGGAGTCTATCCCCAATTTGGGGAGGTCGATATCCCTACGGGCCATGGCCATCGTCTCCTGGTATGCCCCGTCGGCGCAGGTTATTGTTACCGCTGCCGAACGGGGCACTCTACGTCTGGAGGCGTCTCCTCCAGGACGCCTTTTGGGTTGCTGCCGCGGCTGTTGCCGTCCCCCAGCGCGCTGGGTGGCCGGCACCGACCTTGCGGCACCCTTCCCGGCCACGGGTTGGGCCGCTTGCGCGGCTTTCGCCTTGGCCGTCCTCTCCCTCCGCCCCACCACCTTAGACCAGGGCTCGCCCTGGCCAGGTGCAAGTGGGGGGGGGATCTCCCGCGACGGCCTCGCCGGCCGGGAGTCGCCGGGGGGGTCCCCCCCCCCCGCTCCCCACTCTCGCCGGCGGCCCTCGCCGAGCAGAGGGTTGGGGAGGGAGGGGCAATGTGCCCCTATCCCCCCCCCCGCACCAGACCCTCCCTTCCTCTTTCTCCTCTTCCTCCCCTGACCTGGTGCAGCGGCACCGGCAGGGGGGAGAGGTGGGAAAGACCCTTCAAGCGGGCGGCTGGCCGCTGCGGTGGGTCCATGGGGCCCACCCCGGCCTATTGCCGCCCGGAGGTCGACGAGGGCGGCGATCTGGTCGGTGTACCACCGATACCAGGCGCGTTCGCCCTCGCCGACCACTCCCGGCGGGTAGCCCTCGGGGAGCAGCGCAGAGGTACCCCTCAAAGGGGGCCTCACCGCCGCATTACCCCGGCCACCCGCCAACGTTGGGGACCGAAGTCCCTTCCCCCCCCCCGGGGGACGTTGGGGACCGAAGTCCCTTCCCCCCCCCCCCGAAGACGTTGGGGACCCAGGTCCCATATCCCCCCTACCCAATATTGGGGACCTCTGTCCCCTCCCCCCGGCTGAACGCTCCACCCTAACCGGAGCGTCCAGCACCTCCACCGACCTCACCCGAGGCACCCCCCGCTTTTTGCGGGGGGACCCCTCAGGCGAGTCGGGGAGGGTCAACCGGAGGGAGGGCTTGGCGCGTCGAACCGCGTCGAGCTCCCTCCTGAGCTCGCGGACCTCTTTTTGGAGGTCCGCATTGCGGTCTCCGAGGGACTTCATGTCCCTTCGGAGTACCGCGAGCTCACCCCCTTCCTCGGTGCGTTGGGCCCTCTCCGCTAAGGCACTGGCCGCCGCCCTCACCATGGCGGCAGCCTCCCTTAGCCTTTTTTGGAGGGAGCCCTGTAGGTTCCCGGAGCAGGCAGCGACTTTGTCGATTGCCGTCGCCTGCTCCATACTACGCGCCGCTATGTCGGGGGTCGGAGCCTGTCCGACCTCCTCCACACATGCCGCCTCGTAGGCCCTGAGTTCCCTACTCGGCGGTGGGAGGGGAGTGTCCTCCGACAAGGCCTTCCTGGCCCTACGCTCCCTCTCCTTCTCTCTCTTGAGGGCGGCCTCCTTCTCCTGCCGCTCACGAAGGCCCACAAATTCGCCCGTGGTGGGCGGCCTTCCCCTGTTTTTTGGGGAGATCGTCTCCTCCCATCGCGTCATCCCCTTCAGGAGACGCGTACTCCTCGGTACCCTCACTAGCCAGTGAGGCCCTCGAGGAGGAAGCGGGAGTGGGGGGCTTACTGCCCCCCCGAGACTTATCCTCCGCCCTCTCTTCTGAGCGGGTGAGGCTCTTGCCCCGACCCGCCTCATCCCGGTTATACGGGTGAGCCCGCGCAGCGGAGGCCGAACGCGACCGGGTTTTCGGCTTCTTCGAAGAAGCCGGGCCCGGCCGGTCGATCCTCCCCACAGTCACCCTCGCCACTCTGTTCTCGGCGATAGTCAGCTCGCCAGGGGCGCTCGTCGGCAACGCCCCTGGTGGCCCGTCGTTGGATGACGACGAGGGGGGAACCGGGACAATATCCCCCCCACGCCGGTCGCTGCGGGATCCGAAGCCCGCTGCGGCAGTAAACGTTTGATCCTTAGTCGTACTCATTTTTGTACCAAGAAAGGATGGTTTAATTTCGGTGTTTTCCTTCACCTAGGTCGGTTGGCTTCACCACGCCTGACGAGCCCGACCTGCCCGGGATTTTTTACTGAGGTTACCTACCTCACCTTCCCACTCGATCCTCCATCCCGCAAAACACACCCCATCCCCCCCACCCATCAAACCCCAATACCCACCCCACCCATCCCCAACACCCACACCCATAACCCATACACCCCCCTCAAACCCATACAACCCCTCATAAAACCCCAATAACCCCCCAATACCCCCCACCATATCCCAAGCCACTCCACAACATTCACCCAAAATAAATATAAACAATACACACTCATACGACGATCGAGCTAAGTGGCACACTCTTAGACCCCTTCTAAACAAGCGAAGGGGAGCCCCTCCACCACGTCAAGGTGGTGTGCCATCGGAGGGGACACGGGACGAACCTACGCGATCTACGACGACGACAAGGTAGCGGAGATTGACGAGTGCCGCATGATAGTCATTAAACACGCTCCATTAAAAGATATATTTCCCGGAATACCGCCCGCGATAACGTCAGCCTTTCGATATATCGACGGCAATCTATATTTTTTCGCCAAGCATCAATTTTACGCCTTTAACGAATTTTCGAATATTGTAACTTCGGCGGGTCCTTTCGATCTACACGCGCTCGGTATCGAGTGTCCTACGGATGGGCTGCTAAGGCAATTGCGCGATCTCCTAAGTCGCGTTTATCGTCTCAGCGGCGCGGCCGAGAGAGAGAGAGATTCGACGAGGAGGACGACTAGAGCGACTCTGCCGTCATTTTTAAAAAATAGAATATAAGAGAGGACGCGCGCGAAAGAGGAAGAAGAAATCTCTACGCGAGTATATAAAGACCATCCATCAGTTCAAGCGCTTCATTGTCGACGGAGAACGCCGAAGCCTTCGAACGAAAAAAAACGAGCGATAATGTACGCGACAATGGGTGGGCCACCGCAACAGCAGCACTCATTTGACAATCGATCGAGGCTAACCGAGCGAGACCGCGAGGATAGCGCGGGATATGCTAAAAGAGCTAAACAGGACAATGGGTAAGACTATTAAATGTTTATTCGAACTAACAATCCGCTAGCGTCGTTCCTCTTATCACCCACATCCATTTTCAGACGAGATCGCGACCGAACGCCTAGATGTGACGCAGATGTTTCGATTGTGCGGCCGCTTAGAATCTTAGGAAGACGCTATCCATTAACCAAAACTGCGTACAAACATCTCGAAGTCAGCGTTAATGTTAGTCGACCCTCTTTTGTGGAAATCGTCCTTGGAGATTGCCACGGCAAGGAGATCTCGCTAACGCTGGATATGTGGAAGGAATTGCTCGATCTACGATCTACATTTCTATCATATTTTCGCTCCGACGAGCGCGATGAGGCGCGTCCTCCAGCGCCGATATATATCGAACAGTTAACGCTGCGATTCGGTAAACTCAACAATCTCCGAATACTCCGTCTCGAAACACCCAAAGTTCGTCTGGCTGTATCGAAGAGCACCGTTCTAACTATATTAAATCTATAACTTTGCGTTAACCGCATCGTTACATCTTTAAGCAGTTTAACCGCGCATGTGGATAACAAGCTGACTCGTTTTCTCGATATCGCGGCAGGCGCTCACGATTCAGCGCTTATTCCCACGATGATACGCGATAACGAGAACTTCGACCGCAACGATATCGTCGATTGCGAGCTGCAGGCTCTGCTCTTCGGAGAATCGTGATACGCTTATTCGCATACTCGTATTATCACATTATTAATATATTAAAAATATTGTAAAAGAAAAACAATAAAAACGCTCCTCCTCTCGCTCAAAAAAACAATCACTCTTTATTCCACAACCTTTCCACGATTCGCTATCTCGCTCGAGCGATAAGCGCGCTCGTATCGCCGCTAACCTTTCCTCTATCCGTCTCCCTCGACGCCATATATCAGCGTCCGCTGGCGGATCGCGCGCTAGAAGCGACGCGCGTCTCTTAGGAATCGCGATAACGAATCACGCGCTAAAAGCAGCGCGAGAGATCGCCGTCGCCTCCTTAAGGAACGAGTCGCGTCAAGGTCGAGTCGCGCCAAGGTCAAATCGCGCCGGGAGAAGTCGCGACCTCAATCGAGTCGAGCGTCATCTCCCGGGCGATCTCGTTGATTTTGTTGGGCGTCTAGATAGGCCGGCGCTAACTCACTTTCATGAGAGCGAGAAAGATGGATAGAGAGATAGAAAAGGATGGAGATATGAGTTAGAACAGTTTGTTGACGACCGAGGGGGACGTGCGGACAGGGGAAGGAGGGGGGGGGTACGTAGGGCGAGTTGGTAAGCGCGACCCCCGATTGAGCCGAGCACCATCTCACGGACAATCTTAGCGATTCATACCAGCTCCCTCCCGTGACGTCACGCGCTCCCCCGACCCCCCTCGCCCCGCTTCCCCTCTCGCCCTACGTACCCCCCCTCCTCTCCCCCTCTGTCCGCGCTTCCCCTCTCGGTCGTCTACAAACTGTTCTAACTCATATCTCCATCGTTTTCTATCTCTCTATCCATCTCTCTCGATCTCATTGTCAAAGTGAGTTAGCGGCGGCCTATCTCACCTACTCCGGTGCATGGGAGAGGGCACGTCAAAGAGCAATGCAGCAGCCCGGTTGATCGAACTGGCTGCTGCTATAACTGCGGCTCCCCTGGCCACAAGGCCATAGAATGCAAAAATAAGACGCACTGCGTCTTATGCGCAGAGGCCGGCTTGCCGGCCAACCATCGCGCCGGCGGCGAGAGCTGCCGCGCAAAGAAGGGTGGAAGGGCCACCAAAAAGGGCGGCAGGCAGATAGAGAAGAAGGGAGGAGCTAAGGGGGCCTCGGGGATGGCGTAGCCTCCCCCAGGCCTTCCCAAGGCAAGCAAGGAGAGGAGAAAGGAGGGGCCAAGGGGGGCTCCGGGGATGGCCTTGCCACCCCCGGGCTCGCCCAAGGCCAAGTTAAGGTGGCGCCCAAACCCCAACGTAGACGTAGGGTAAGGGGCGCTTCCAAACAGGTGAAGGTAGGACGAGAAGCGCCTCCAGCTCAAACCAATGAGCTTATGGAGGTGACCATGGTGGAGATCCAAGCGTCGCCAATTATGGCGAAGCAAATAGGCCTCCTCCAGCCAAATCTGAACCACTGCGCCAGGGCCCAGGATCTTTTCCTACATACCCTGGCGCAGTGGAAATGCGGAATAGGGATCGCGGCTGAGCCGTATCGTGTCCCAGCCGATAATCCGTGCTGGGCCACGAACGATAGCGGCTCGGTCGCGATCACGTGGAGACAGGAAACAGGCTCCCCTCCGTGCACCAAGATCGGAGGGGGGCGAGGGTATACAGCCGTGGAGTGGGCCCACTGTGGGTAATCGGGTGTTATATCCCCCCAGTGTAGACCCTGCCACGTTCGGGGATATCCTCCACGAGATCTCGTTCGTCGTGTTGAGAAGACTCCCCGAACCAATTGTGGTCGCCGGCGACTTCAATGTCCATTCCGCGCATTGGGGTTCCCGGCGAACGAACCGCAAAGGCAGGGTCTTGGAGGATTGGGCAGCGGTTCTCGGCCTCTTTATCATAAATCAGGGGTCGAGCAGCACCCTGGTCAGGCCGCAGGGGGAGTCCATTGTTGATTTAACATGGGCGTCTCCCTCTGCGGCAGACAGGATTAGGGACTGGCGGGTGATGCAAGAAGAGACCCTCTCCGACCATCTATACATCCGGATGAGGGTCGACATCACCCGCCGGGGGATGCTGAACCGCGCCCAAGGGGGGACCTACCCAAAAGGTGGGCCCTAGCCAAGTTGGATTGTGACAGGTTGGTGGCAGCCATGCTCTCTGCCACCTGGCCCGGTGCAGAAACACCGCAAGGGATAGAGGACCAGGTGGCATGGCTCGGGGAAACCATGAGGGATGCTTGTGACATCTCCATGCCCCGAGCCAAGCCGAAGCCGCAGAGAGCGGCGTACTGGTGGACGGAGGAGATTGCTGACTTGAGACGCACCTCCGTCCAGGCCAGACGCCGCTTCAAGAGGATGAGAAGAAGAGGCCTCGGCGACGACGGCGAGGGCGTGGCTGAGGCGCTCGAGCATTACAGATCAGCTCGTAACGCTCTGAGCGCTGCCATCAGAGCGTCAAAGGCGAGGTCCTGGGACGAACAGCTCCAGGGCCTCAATGCGGACCCTTGGGGGCGTCCATATAAGGCAGTAATGAAGAAGCTGCGAAGATGGATGCCCCCCGTGACGGAGGCGCTGGACACCGAAGTATTGGAAAATATACTATCGACCCTCTTCCCACAATGCGACAAAGTTCCTGAACTACATGTAAGGGAAACCGTCGCGTGAGAGGAGGAATACGAGATGTCCAGCGCCAAGCTGGCCGGGATTGCCAAGAGGCTCAGAGCCCGGGGCAATAAAGCGCCGGGGCCTGATGGCATTCCCGGAAGGGTCTGGCTATACGCCGTGACGCACCTGTCGGAACCAATGAGAAGGTTGTATACCGACTGTCTTAGGGAAGGAGAGTTCCCCCCAGTTTGGGGTAAGGCCAAGTTGGTACTTATCCCAAAAGGGGGCAGAACAGATGGAGCGCCTACCGCGTATAGGCCCATCTGCCTGCTCGATGAAGTCGGCAAGATCTTCGAACGAATAATTGCCGACCGACTCGTCAGGCAGATGCAGGAAGTGGGGCCTGACCTCTACGAGGACCAGTTCGGATTCCGCGAACATAAGTCAACGCCGGACGCGATTCTGCGCGTCCGTTCGTTCGCGGAGTCCGAAGCTGAAGAGGGCAGGGTGGTGGTTGGTGTATCGTTAGATATAACCAACGCTTTTAACACCCTGCCCTGGGGAAAGGTGAGGAGCGCCCTTGAAGAACATGGCGGCCCTCCATATCTCGTGGAGGTCGTAAAGGCCTACTTTAGAGACTGTGGCCTAGAGTACCGGGACAAAACCGGTGCTCAACGCGGAAGGAAGGTATCGTGTGGTGTCCAACAGGGGTCAGTGTTGGGCCCCCTGCTGTGGGACATCACGTACGACAAAGTGCTCCGTTTTGCCCTCCCCCCCGGCTGCCGCGTCGTCTGCGCGCAGACGACACAATAGTTCTGGCCGGAGGGAACGACTGGGGGGACGCAAAAGGGAAGGCAGACTTAGCGCTGGCCTGCGTGGTGCGCGCTATAAAGGAGTTGGGCCTTAAGGTGGCTCCCCACAAAACGGAAGCCATCTATTTTCATGATGGCTCTCAGGGGAAGCCACCAAGGGCCCAAGTTATCGTGAACGGCATCCCCGTCCAGCTGGGGCCAAGTATTAAGTACTTGGGGCTCTGGCTGAAAGGTACTTGGCGCTTTGGCGAACACTTCGGTCGTCTGGCCGAGAAAGCCAACGGGGTAGCGGCGGCACTCAGCCGCCTGCTGCCCAATCTTGGCGGGCCGGACGACCGGGTTAGGAAGCTGTATGCGGCAGTGGTGCACTCGGTGACCCTGTATGTGTCCCCGGTGTGGGCGGACGAGGCGGTGGCCACCCGAAGAATAAAGGATATCCTCCGTAGAATACAGCGGAGGATGGCCATCCGCGTCGTCCGCGGGTACCGAACAGTGTCGCATGCAGCGGCCTCGGCTCTGGCAGGACTGCCCCCCAATGGAGCTCCAGGCGTACGCCTATAAAAGGGCGTACGAAAGAGTTAAGGAGCTCTGTGGGGAGGGTTTCAAAATAACAGAGAGGGTCCGAGGCATCGTCAAAGCGCAAGCCCGACGACGAATGATGGAGGAATGGGAGATTGGCTAGGAAACATCCCCCCAACCAATTCGGGAAGGAGGGTCGTCGGGGCCGTGAGGCCTGTCCTAGAAGAGTGGGTGGACAGGCCTCACGGCTGGATGTCGTACCACGTGACACAGGTGTTTGCTGGACATGGATGTTTCGGCGAATACCTGTGTCGAATAGGGAAGGAGCGCACCGCGCAGTGCCACCACTGCGACGAGGACAGGGACACGGCGCAGCACACGCTGGAGTTCTGTCCATCGTGGGCTGAGGAGCGCCGTGTCCTTGTCCAAAAAACTGGGGAAGATCTGTCGCTCCCGGCCATTGTTGCAAAGATGGCCGGGAGCGAGGAAGTATTGGAGGCGGTCTCCTCCTTTTGCTACAATGTCATGACGCAGAAGGAGGAGCCCGAAAGAGAGCGGGAGAGATGGGGAAGAGGGAGGAGACTCCCTCTCTCCCCTGAATCCCGGGAGGAGGGACGACCCCTCCTGGCTGCCTGGGCGAGGAAACCGCCGTGGTAGGCGCCGGGGGGGAGAGAGCCCGTGACGAGACGGAAGACGGCGGCGGGAGAAGGGGGAGAATGCGAAGATCACGTCGCCGTCAACAACAACAAGCCCCTCCGTGACATTAACGGGGAACTTAGGTTCACCAAGTCACGCGGGGAGTGAGGCCGTCTTTATATGAGAGGCGGCCAGATATAACGGGATGATGGGCGAGGGGCGCTATGTCCCCCTCGCCCAAAATAGAAAGGGGATGAGGACCATTTGGGCGGTGTGGTTGGGCGGGGGGCGCTGTGCCCCCCCGCCCAACATTACAAAGGAGGCCCCTTAGGGGGCGGAATTGTAGTCCGAGGAAGAGGGCGGGGGCGGGTGTCGCCCGGCTGGCGGCCGCACGGCGAAAGCCCTGCGGTCGGGAGTCGGGCGGCATCCGCCCCCGCCCCCTGCCGACTTCCTCCCCCAGGGAAGGGCCTTGGCGATGCCCCCGGGCCGACGGTCGAATCCCGTAAAGGGAGGGAACCACGGCCCGGGGGCACGGGAGGATCACAGGGGCTCAGTTATAACCGAGCCCCATTGCACGTGATCCCCTCGAGAAGGGACGCGGCAGGGACGGCCCTCTCACCGGTGCCTTAGAGCGCCGGTGGGTGGGCACCACTGCCTGCGAGAGGGTTCTTTCCCTTCTGGGGGGAACTCTCAGGAGAAGAGTTCCCGGGGCGTCGGCCGAATCTCCTGTCCCTTTTGGGAGGGAGAGGGAGCCCCGTCCCGGGAGCGGGGGGTGGCGGCTCGAGCGGGAAGACTCTAGCTGTGACCCCGTCCCCCAAACTATTTGGGAGGGCGCGGCGTGGGAGCGGTGCCCCCCTGCGCCGCAACCGGGTAGGATCCGCACGATGCGCGGGGGAGAGTATCTTCCTCTCGGGGAAGATGCTCTTTCGGGAAGGTCGGGCCAGAGGATGGCAGGAAGCAATGCTCGGTAGTTCCCTGCCATCCTCGTAAGAGCCAGCGTAGGCACTCGCTGTGGTTTTAGTGAGGTAGGTCTTCAGCACCCTGATCGATCCATTCGTGGATCGGTCAAGGGGAGCAAGGAGTCCCACATAACCCTCATCCTCTACCAGGGGGATGAGGGTACCATGAGGTTTCCACAGCGCCAACAAAGAAAAAAAGAGGGTATTGCTGGAGAGGCTTTCCACAATGTCTGGTTTCAGCAGGATGGGGTTCCGGCTCATTTTTCTCTGGAAGCTTGAAATATTCTCAACGATGTTTTTACTGATCGATGGATTGGTAGAAGAGGCACAATAGAATGGCCACCGAGATCACCAGATCTGACTCCATTAGACTTCTTTTACTGGGGGTATTTGAAAACAAAGATCTATGAGACTAGGTCCGAAAATTTAGAAGAGCTGCGGGAAAAAATAGTGACCGTTTCAAATTCAATCACATCCAATTTTTTAACTAACGTTATCGATACGTTTTACATTCGCTTAGGACACTGCCAAGTTGTCGAAGGACATCAATTTGAACATTTGATAAAATAATTAGTGTTTTTATTCCTTCACATACACCAGTGTTCCCATCCCGGTCTTGCCTTAGTTGGCAGGACACGCTAGCGGTCTTGCCTTGGTTGGCCGGACGCACGCACGCACGCGCGCGCGCACACACACACACACACACACACACACACATTCAGGAACGCGCGTGTCCGCGTGAAGCCTTATCTTTCTTCTGTTGTCGCTGTGGGCCCTTGCTATCGCAAAATCTGAATAGAAATGTTCAAATGATCATAACTCTGTGAAAAAAAATCGTAGAGACCTCGGCGACCTCGCGTTGTTTTCGTCTCGGAAAGCCCTTTCGAACGAGCCCTCACTCAACTCCACATGCCATTTAAGATTTTTTGGCCCCCCCCTCCCCCGTCCCCCGCGGGTGTAGAGATGGGTGTTTTTGTGGTTAAATAATAGACTTTGTGATCCCATTGTATCCCTATAAATTTCAATCCCATATTTCAAATCATTCAAAAATTATTTAGCTGGCCCGGAACTTTTGGTAGGCACTGTATATTATTATACTATATATTAGTATTAGGATATTATATAGTGTAAGATATTACATAGTCAATAGTAGTTGTATAGCTTAAAAATTAGAATGTTCAATAAACATGTAACGACAGAGTCGTCACTGTACATACTCTTGTATATAATCATGTAAATATGTTACTAATACAGATATATAAATAACATCGCATGCCTCACTGTCTCTTCCTGCTATACCTATCCTGCTTGCGCATGCGCTACTCGGACTATCTCGCTCGCACGCACGCCGCTCGTGCTATCTCGCTTGCACGTACGCCACACGTGCTATCTCGCTCGAACGCACGCCGCTCGTGCTATCTCGCTTGCACGTACGCCACACGTGCTATCTCGCTCGAACGCACGCCGCTCGTGCTATCTCGCTTGCACGTACGCCACACGTGCTATCTCGCTCGCACGTAGGCCGCTCGTGCTGTCCCGCTTGCTCCACGGCAAACCGACTCCCACCGACGGACCGACAACGCGTAGTGGGGATGCCGGCCGGGTATATAAGCCCGGCCGGCCGAGACATCGGGACCAGATCCTGTCCCGACATCCAGCTCCAGACACCGACCTGACCACTACCTACTACCTCTTGGGGCTAAGGTTTTCTTAGCTCTGCCAGGTTTTCTGGCTCTCTCTACATTACGGGCTGAAGTTTTCTCAGCCCTGCCGGGTTTTCCGGTTCCTCGCACCAGCCCGGGCTGAGGTTTTCTCAGCCCCGCCGGGTTTCCGGTTTCCGTTGTAGGCGGAGCTCGACGTGACACTCGGGCCTGCCGGCAATACCCAGCCGCCTAGCCTAACCGTAGTCATAAGTACCTGTAGATACCGCGCCGTAATTATAAGCCTGTTAGTAATAAGTCTGATTAATTGTAAGTCCGCGCATGCGAATCGCGCCGTAATTATAAGCCTGCTAGAACTAAATCCGGTTAGCTATAAGTCCGCGTCTGCGAGTCGCGCCGTAATTATAAGCCACTAGGAATAAGCCCGACCGGAATAACCGCGCCGCGATCGACCCGCGTGTAAATAACGTCACCGTAGATACTAAGCTAACGCGCATGTAAATAACGTCATCGTAAGGCGAATCCGCTCCGCGCTGCACGCCGCTTCACGCCGACGGCTTCGCGCTTGCGCTTCTCGTTGCGCTTGCGCCCTAGCACCTGCTTGCCGCCAAACGCCCGCCGCCTAACACTGCACGGCCCTGCACGCTACTCTGTATATATTTCGCTTCCAATAAACTATCTTTCTAATTATACTGTGTCTACGCAAGCTTGAATCTCCCCTCCTCTCGAACCCGGACACCGACGAGCCGATCCGAGCGTCGAGCGAGGTGACCGCGTTACAAACAAATAACTTTGTCAATTTTGTTTGTTTTTGTCTTTTTTATATTTTTTATATTTTTTTATATTTATATTTTTTATATTTTAATATGTTATAGATTATTATATATTTTATATATGTATAGGTTATTATATATTTAGTTATTATATATTATTATTATACTATATTTTAGTGTTAGGATATTATATAGTATAGGATATTACATAATATAGTAGTTGAATAGCTTAAAATTAGAACGTGTTTTCAATAAACAAATAACATAACTTTGTCATCTTTTTCTATTTGTAAATCTTTTTTATTTATTGTCGAGATAGAAGTCGAGTAAGAATCGATTGATATAAATGTTGCTCCGAGAACATTAGATTTTTTGAGTCTCTTATTATTTAACTTATTTGTATGAAAGTTTTTACATTTGGATATAAAATAATAAATGTACTCTTTTTTTCTGTAAAAGTGCACAGTCAGTAACGAAACATGGTTTCTTGTCTGTTGAAAGGCCATCGTGCAGTTCCCATCTGCCAGTTATTTTGCGAATATATGATATATAATGGCCTATACTTTTGCCTGGGATATATACTATTGCAGCGACAAATTTATATTTTTTTGGCAAAAATCTAACTCATTAGGTAGTTCAGCTAAAGTAAATTGTTTAGATGAATTCGGGTATCCAAGACGTGATGCTAGCTGCTCATTTTCAAGACATTCAATGTCTACAAATATGTGACTTCCACCATTGCACATTGAGTTTACTTTCGCGCATTTGCAACGATTGTACTTATAGTTATTATTAATTTTGCAACATTGGTCAACTGCTTCTTGTAGTCCCTTTATGCCGTGTTTGTAAAAAGGAATTGTGTTGACATTTAACATAGGTGTTATGTGTTTTGTGTGAAACCCACAATCGTGACATTGATGTGTCAATTCGAATGATGGCACATTATGCATTAGATACATAGAAATTAAAGATGATGCATTCATGGCGCAATCTAAAATCCCACCTTTGGGAGAAACAATACCATTCATTATTGCAGCTCTTATGTCATATATTTTTTGTGTAATTCCTATAGAACATAAATTTCTTACAAATTCAAAAGTTGGGTTACATAAGTCATTTACGTATTGATTATATTGAGGCCAATCGCGGTAATCGCCAATAATGCACTGTACCGTTGCATCAAAAGGACAAGTATTTTTAATCATTACGTGTTTACTCTTAATTTTGGCGGGAGGTAAACAATTGCCATTAATTAATAAAGGTGTACTATAACTAAATTTGGGCCGTTTATGTAAATTCTCTATTTCTGGAAATGCGGTTAAATATTTTCCTCGTGGCTTTTTTATATTATTAAGACCTTTCCACGATTCCATTTCATTTAAGAATGAATTTGCATCATTTATAATTTGAGACATTATATCGTTATTGACAGATTTATCGGAATTATTAAAAGTATCAAAAACATTATTATTAGGATCATCAGGATTAATAATATTAGAATCACCATCATTATTAGGCTCATCAGGATTATTAATATTAGGATCACCATTATTATAAAGAGAAACAATTTTTTTTTCATCGAATGTTTTGTTGTCACAATTAGAAAAATCCTGTGGAAAATTATTGGGTGCATTTAAAAGTTTCATTGTTCCAGCCAATGATCTTAAATGCAAAATAATAAATTTGTCAACTCGGGTTGATTTAGCATCTTTAAATATTAGACCTTTAACTTCTCTGAAATATTCTTCGCTACGAGCGGAAGTAGCAATTGTATTTATCTTATTTATAGAGGAACTCGAAGTATTTTCTATTGCAGATATGACAGCAGTCCATAGCACAAAATGTTTGTTTAATTTAAGAAGACGTTTTCCGAAGTCCAGACAATAATAAGGATTAGGATGAGTTCCGCTATCATTTTTCGTGCTATCCTTTTCTATCTTTTGTAAAAATTTGTCGATTTCGCTATCAGATGTACCATCTGTGTCATCTTCGGAATCTGTAAATGTTACTAATAAATCAGAGTCAGTAACTTCATGCGTTTCACCGTCTGTCTTCATAAGTTGAAGCAGCCTACGATGCGCACTGTAACAGTGGTTGTCAATGTTCTCTACATCTTCCATATTTGAAAAAGACACAGACAACACATCCGTACAGAGGCAACGGAAATTATTAATTGTAGTGCATTTTGTTAAAATTCCTACACAACGAATGTAAAAATCTTTAACGCTGGATGGCTTGTGAATAAAACAAGGCTATCGACACACTAATTTTATTAAATGTGCAATATCAATGCGGATAACACATGTTATTAATTTTTTATAAATTGAAGATAATTGCATACTCATATAATTATTAATATAAGTTCGTAGATCAATATTATTAAACGAAAGAGTAACAGCATTAAGAAGTGCCAATGAATAATCTATCACTATTTCTCTAGGATAGGATACACCAGAACGCAACCACTCTCTCATCCAATATGTTAGCATATTAGTATCATGTTTTTCTGATACCATTTGAAATAAAGGAAGTATCTTTCCATTTAAAGCTGTAACAGCTTGATATAAAAACATGACACCTTTAGAACCATCCGGTTTTGGAAATAACTTTATCAGGAAATCTATTGCATTAATACTAATGCTACCAGATTTGTCGTTTTTTATAAATTGTTTGAATAAAAAGATTTGTTCTGGGTTCCAGTACATAACATAAAATTTGTCCAAACCTATTTGATGAATGCAACCAGCGAATTCTAAGCAATATTTTAATTGTATTAAAGAAGAGATTGGATCTTTGATTTCTGATACCCCCAATGTTTCATCTCTATACAATTGTTTTGCTTTACGTAAAACATTTCCTGAATATAAATTGGCAGGTTCCATATCACCAAATTCCATTAATTCGTTAGCTTTTTCTCTTCGCCATCCATATGTCGATTTTTCAAATATTTCCTTTACAACACTTTTCCTTTTACTTCCTCTTAATTGTCGTTTTTTTTTATGAATAATATTTTGCGTATCATGTGTGGAGATATGTAAATGAATACCTTCGGCCATCGGTTCATTTGTGCTATAAATATTGATTTTATTATTGCATTCTGCACATTTTCCTTTTATATTTAAAAAGATATCGCCAGGTACACGACTTATATTTGCATTTTTAAATCGGAAAGCATATGGGATTTTTAATTGGTTCCATATGTAATCATAAATTATATATGTCCAACCAGTTTTTAATACTTCATATTCACGATTTTTATACGATATAATATGTGGGTCGATCTTATCCTATTCGCATTTTAATATATGTATCTCTGCACGTAACGGCGGTAATATCGACTCACTCATCGATTCACTCATAGACCAGTTGGAATGGATACTTTGGTCCAATTTATTCTTTAAAATGTCAGATTCAACGCTTAATAAATCTTTTCCATACAATTTATTTAAAATGCCATTTCCATTTTGAGTAATATACATATAGACATAGCATTTACTCATGGAGCCATCTAACAAATCTGCTGCAGTTTGCCAGATGGGATCATTGTACGGTCAAAAATTATTTTCATAAATGAGTTGCAGCCCTTTTAGAGCATCGTAAATGTCAGACACAGTCTTCTTCGGTTTGCATTCTTACTTTCGTTTCCGTATGAAAGAGCAATGAATAAACCGTCGAGTACCGAGTCCGCTCTTCTTACTTATATACTTGACCCGTTTGTTATCGCGAGAGTGGGGAGAGGCTATCCCTAAAGCATATGTAAAACACCAATGCAGTGAAAGTGAGGCGGAGTTATAATCTAACCCGTATCGCGTGTCGCGTTAGCGGACACCTTCGCGTGCGCGTGTCCGGAGTCGAGTTTATGTCGCGAGACTCACTTCTCGATCTCCGTGAATTTATTCAGCTTGACCGCCCGATATTATAAGTAATAATAATTATCGTTTCGCGCTGTTAACACTCGCGACTATTGACGATACTGCCCGCTCGATATCAAGCGACGCGGTAGCATCGCGACGCCAAGTATATAAAAAAATTCTTTCCGGCTTGTCAACAGTTTTTTTGCCTATGTACAGGGGCCGCGGCGCTATCAAGTAGCTTATCCGGAGTTTTACGTCTAATAAACTTTCGATTAAAATACCTCAGGAACTAAAGCCATAATCAAAAATCTAACGGTACTTTTATTATATAATGTAGATGCAAGCTTTCGATTGCGACCAGTTTGAATAAGATTGGTGCAGTCAATCCTAAGGAATGATAATCGTATACCAGAATTGTGAATATTTCTTTCAGGTTCAGATTTCAGACAACTCACGTACGTATGCTCGCGCGCACACACGCAAAACGATTTTGTATCTCAAGCGGCGTTCATGTACAATTATTCGCTTGAGTTTGCAGAACGCTTTAAGAGACAAGATCATATGTGATGCGTGTACATATGTGTGAGATTTTATATTTTATAACAGTACGCGCGGAGTATAATACGACAAGAAGAAAAGTGACAAAGTGATTAGCGGTTATGAGAATATCGCGGAATAGTGCAACACAAAAAAGAAAAGTGATAAAGTATAAAGAAATTATTAATTAACACGGAATAGTGCAAGAAAAAGAAGTGATTTCTTTTAATAATCGTATTGAGCAAAGTTAGGTTATATTAGCGAAATTGTACAAATGCTTTACACGCAATGCTTGAATCTGCGCAATATCAATCAACATATTTATGATAAATAGATTGTGATAAATTGTTGGAAAATGATTATGGAGGCATTGAAGGAATATTTGGAGATTTTGGCTGGCCAAGTTTTCGATAAGCTGGTAATTACACGTGTGAACGCGTCCCAGGTAGCAAGGTGTCATTATAACGTTATTTTTAAGTCACTGATTACGTCAAAATCATCTTTAGAATGACGTAAAAGTGACGTTAAAATGACGGTCCTAAGTCACAGACCATTGACGTCATATCTATGACGACAAAATGACGACATTTCTCAAATATAAGATGACGTATATACGACATATAAAATTGGTGAATTCTTTGGCCACTTTTCAAAATTTACCGCAGTACAAATTCATTAAATTTTTAAATCTTTATCAAATAGAATAATAAACACAGAATATATATTATAGAATATACAAATGGAATTACAAATGTAATAAATATAATTTTATATATATACATATATACATACATACATACATACATATATGTATGTTTGGATGCTGGACTTATAATATCTTTTAATCAAAATATTTTAGTTGTATTTATAAATCGAGTGATTAATTTTATAATTTTAGCTCAATTGCATTTAATAATAAAAAATTTAATAAATATAAATAAAAGAAATTAAATTATTAAGCATTTCAGCTAACAGAAAAATAATCTAAAAACATAATTTTTTTAACAATTTTAGATGATTTGGATAAAGCTAGACGCAAACTTTCCTTGGCAGAAAATACAAATGATCTTAATACTGAATCGGAAGAAAATTTACAACCTCAAAAAAGAATTAAAAGACCAAAACGATTATACAGTAATGAAGAGAGTGAAGACAAAGAATATAGATTTAAGCGCCCACCAAAAATCACTGTACAAGCATTAGGTAAATGTCATTAGTATGATCATTAAGCATTTGACAATTTCAGAACTTCAAAATTATTTTTTTTAATTAATTGCGTGATCTAAGACAATTTTTTATATTAAAGATTATTTTTGACTTTGTTTTTATAAAAAGTTTTTATAAAAGTTTTTATAAAATATTTTTAGATTTGAGTTATAACCAGTTTCTTATTCTCAAAATATTCTAAATAATTTTTTTTAGCATTATTATATAAAAGTAAAAAATAAAACATCTTTGTTTGATATAAGCATATTATTGAACTGTAAATTCTATTATGTTTGTATAATTTGAAATAAAAAAGTATATATATATAAATTTTTTTGTTTTATTTTTCCAGGAAAAGATTTTGACAAAATTAAAGAATCGGATAATCGAAATGTTCGAGATTGTCATGAGCCACAACAATTTTTGGTAAAAATATTTTAATGTTTGATTTTATTGAATAATTTATAAAATTGGTTTGATTTTATGAATGCAATTTTTAGATGTTTGTAACGCTGTCACCTCGCTCGACGCTCGGATCGGCTCGTCGGTGTCCGGATTCGAGAGGAGAGGAGACTCAAGCTTACGAGACACAGTGTAGGTAGATAAGATACTTTATTTAGTGAGAGAAAGATAGATACAGCGTGCAGGGTATGGCGATGTCGTGCGTGGAGCGGTGTCGCTGGTAGCAGGATGCAGGGCGCAAAGCGGAGACGCAAAGCGATGGTCGTAAAGCGGCGAGAAGCGCAAGACAGGTGCGGCGTGCAATCACTCCCGGTTTTATTTACAGGCCTTATAACTAGCGGACTTAGTACCAAGCAGGTCTTATTACTAGCAGGTCTTAAGACTAGGAGGCGGTTATAACTAGAGAACTTAGTACTAGGCAGGTCTTATTACTAGCAGGCCTTAAGACTAGGATGCGGTTATAACTAGCGGACTTAGAACTAACAGGCTTACGACTAGCAGGTCTATTACTACGAGCTTAAAACTAGCGGACTTATCTATCATGCGACAAAGATTTACAACGCGGTCGTCTCATGCACTTATGCGCTACGGTCAGGTTAGGCGGCTAGGTATTGCCGGCAGGCTCGAGTGTCACGTCGAGCCCTGCCTGAGCAACGGAAGTCGGTTCAACCCGACGGAGCTGAGTACAATCTCGGCCCGAGGTAGGTAGGAGCCGGTACAACCCGACGGGGCTGAGTGCAACCTCAGCCTGTGGAGTGGTCGAGACAGGAGTCGGTTCAACCCGACGGGGCCAAGTGCAACCTTGGCCCGAGGTATAGAGAGCCGGTTCAACCCGGCGGAGCTGAGTACAACCTCTGCCCTAAGAGGTGGTAGGTAGTGGCGAGATCGGTATCGGGAGCTGGTCGGGATAGGATCTGGTCTCGATGTCTCGGCCGGCCGGGCTTATATACCCGGCCGGCGTCCCCCACTGTGCGCCGTCGGTCCGGCGGTGGGAGTCGGTACCGCGTGGGGACCCCGCGAGAGAGATAGAGCGTGCCGGTGAGCGAGAGCGCATGCTAAATGCGATAGCGTATGTCGGGAGCGAGAGCGCATGCAGCTAGCAAGATGGCGGTAGCAGGACAGGTAGAGCTAGGTGAAATAAACAAGCCGTGCGGGTATGTGTATATATATTTGTGCGCATGTACACTATATGCCCGTAGTAACGGCCCTGCCGTTACATGTTAATAGTGTTGATAACAGCAATAATACTGATATTACTGTCAATGATAATATTAATATTAATACACCAAGGAGTACACCAATAAACGAAATAAATTCAAATACTGATACACCTCGAAGTCTGATTTCTAACCAGTTTGGTAAGTTTTATGATATTTAATTTAATACATTCGTCATTTTTTTATAAATGACTTTTTATGCATTATTAAATTTTAGTATCCAATTATTTCACTACGATTATTTTTTATTATTCCATAGTTCAATAATGAAAGTTCTATGATTAAATTATTTTGCTGTTTTCTTTATCATGCATTTATATTTAACATTATATTTAATTTAATATTTAACATTATATTTTATATTTAACATTATATTTAATTTATTATTTAACATTATATAATATGTATATTTAAATAATATATAAAAAATTTATATTTTTAGCTTTTCATGAAAAAATATTACAACAGCTAATGATTATTAAACAGCAGAATGAAGACTTACTTACAATACTTAATAAAAAATACACTCAAAATACTTAACAATTAAACACATGTATACCAGAAAATCTACCAATACGGTTGCCATTATAATTAAATAATGATGTTACAACATTAGAAGAATATTTAGAAAACGATAATAATTTATTAGCTTTGGTAAGTTAAACAGATTATACCTTTTATTTACACACACACACACACACACGCACACGCACACACACACGCGCACACGCACACACACACGCGCACACGCACACGCACACACACACGCGCACACACACACACACACACACACACAGCTATATATATATATTGATATATATTTGGTTTGCATTAGAGTTCCTATTTAGCGTCACTAGGAGGCAATAATATATCTTCCCGGGGTGATTACGATAATTACGGCCCCCTATTTGAAAGATCGTTTCTAAAGACATTTTTGACGAGAAAGACGGGAAAAATGGTAAAAAAAATTTTCGATCAATAGTTTTCGAGATATATCACTTTAAAGTATTGGACATAATAATAAAACTTTATAAAAACGGACCCAACGATGTTGACCTTGACATATGTTGTCAAGATCATGATCCTGAGTAACTTTTCTTTATAACTTAATCGGCGGTCTCTTATAATTTTTGAGATATTTAAAGTTAAAGTTTAATTCGAAACGAAAATTTGATTTGGGTTGTATAACGTAACCCAAACCAAATTTTAGTTTTAAATCAGAAATAGGTTTGGGTTAGGTTATATCTTTCGGAAGTGTAGCTCCCCCGTAGGGGGGGGGGCGGAACCCACTGTGTCCACGCATATACTTTACAACGCGAAGCGAGGTCCACCCCACAATTGTTGTGTGGGTGGGAGATGGATTAGGTTAGATTCGAAAAACGTAAACAACGCAAGACATTGGTAGTACATACGATTCTAAGCTACACATGGAAGATACTCGCGACAGTAATCTTCACAACATATGTCAAGGTCAAGGTCATTGGGTCCGTTTTGTAACGTTTTATTATCATGTCCAATACTTTAAAGTGATATATCTCGAAAACTATTGGTCGGAAAATTTTTTTACTATTTTTCTCGTGTTTCTCTTCAAAAATGCTTTCAGAAACGACCTTTCAAATAGGGGGCCGTAGTTATCGTAATCGTGCCCATGCAACATGTTAGTTTCAATTCCCCACTCATCATAAATGTAAAACTTGTAATAAAACATGTTACATTGTATATAGCACAAAAATGACCTAATCATTTGTGCTATATGCGACATGCTACAATATAACTACAACGTAAAATATGTTATATTACAAATGTTACATCTATGAGATGGGAAATTACAATTAATATGTACGTTACATGTAACGTACATATATAACACTGTTATATAACATATGTACGTTACATGTAACGTTTATAATTTAATTTATAAAATTAAAGATTTTATTTATATGGAAGTTAATTTTTGTTTTATATTTTAAGCAGATAATAACAAACGATTTTCACTTATTCGGATAAAAATCGTCCGAATAAATTAAAATCGGATATTATCTGTCCGATTTTCCAAAAATCAGTTCAATATCTGAATTTCCTGGTACGGGAATCGTATCAGAAATTAAACTGATAAAAATAATTACAATGTTATTAGCCGCATTTTGCAGGCTTTATATATGCTCATGACAAAAACTTGAATACGGGTATAGATATTGAATAGCGCACCGCATAGCGGTAAGCAAATGAACTATAATCCCAATTTTAGTTACAAAACGACTTTATTTGGACGATTATAGGACGTCTTCAAAATTTCGTCTTTGGCTAGTCTAAGAAATGAGGTCTTATAAACATCAATTATTAGTCGCCGACATTATAGACCAAAAATAGACGTCATTATGTCGTCTTTTGACGTTACTCTGCTACTTGGGCTGTTACATTACATATTACTCCTATGTTACATAGTAGTTATATTCTGGTGTTATATTGCATAAATAAAAAACAGTTATATAATCCCAATATAAATTAGGTATAACAATTGTTACATTAAGTGTTACTCCCATGTTGCATAGCAGTTATATTCTGTGTCTGCTGGGAATATATACAGGGTGTCCTAGACCACCCATACACCCCTTTTCTTTCAAAAACTAAGCATGTTAGAGAAAAACGTTTTGAACAAAAATTATATGGTTTTGAGGAGAACATAAGATGGTGTCATTGGTTTGACCTTGGATGGCATCGTTAAGGTCAAGTCAAGGACACCTTTAATTTCTTAAATGGAATCCCCTATTTTTTATTGCATATTCTTATAGCTTATCCCGAGAGCTTTCCAAAACACTATATTAAAGTATTTTTTTATTAAGTACTTTTTGAGTTATTTTATATTTTAATCTGACATATTTTGATATAAGAAATAAAATATCTCGTAAAATATTTAGTTTTCGATAATCTTACCGTAATACTTTTATGTACAGAATAATGAGACAAATCAATTAGTGTAAAGAACAAAACAAATAATTGTTTTAAAAAATACATTGTAAATAATTACATACTTTTTCTTAAAAACAATTATTTTTTTTTACTAATTGATTTGTCTCATTATTCTGTACATAAAAGTATTACGGTAAGATTATCGAAAACTAAATATTTTACGAGATATTTTATTTCTTATATCAAAATATGTCAGATTAAAATATAAAATAACTCAAAAAGTACTTAATAAAAAAATACTTTAATATAGTGTTTTGGAAAGCTCTCGGGATAAGCTATAAGAATATGCAATAAAAAATAGGGGATTCCTTTTAAGAAATTAAAGGTGTCCTTGACTTGACCTTAACGATGCCATCCAAGGTCAAACCAATGACACCATCTTATGTTCCCCTCAAAACCATACAATTTTTGTTCAAAACGTTTTTCTCTAAAATGCTTAGTTTTTGAAAGAAAAGGGGTGTACGGGTGGTCTAGGACACCCTGTATATTGAATCGATAAAACATAGAACACCAAATTGGCAGGAGCTTTTCAATAAATCAATTTTCAATATAAGTTTTACAATTCCCGCGTTTCATCAGTATTGTTTTTTCTTATTGATTTTGCAAATAATATATCCTAAATTAACAAATGATTGGATATATTAAAAGTGACAATGCAATCGTTGAATAATAATTATATACCTATATGATTTAATTTAGTATAATAAAATTATTTAAACCTCAATATTTTCAGATACTGTATGATATATTTTGTTCGAAACCGAACTCAGCATAATTCACTATAGCAATTATTATCCGATAATGAGCGCTATTACAAAGCACGGCTAAGCGCGCTCGAAAATTGGCGCGGTAGCGGCCATCTCGCGCGGAACACGGCGCGCCCAAATCAGAGCGCGTATTCTCAGACTCGATACACGAATCGCGCCAGGCCCGCGGCATCGCTCGTGCCGTTCGAAACGGGCCACGCAGCGGTCACCCGGGAGAGCCTAAATAACAATCAAATACAAATAACAAACATCTATTTTTCCAAATCATCGAAAACAACTACCGGCTCGATCTTGCGCGAAAAACATGTCGAATGTTCTAAAATAAGAAAAAGAACGGTTGTATAAAAGCTCTCTCGGGGAACCGCCGGGCGCACTCGATCTGATATCGTTGATGAGACAGTGTGTGATTATCTCTTTTTCGGAAACGCTTGCAAAAGTAAAGTAGCTCGCTTTTCTTTAAGACCATCGCTCGTGATCCGCGAATTCAATCGTTACCGAGACTATTCATCGCACGAGAATTTCACTCTCGCGATCTTTCCGCCGCCAAATATTCGTCGCTTGCGAATATTAGAGCCGAGATCGTTCCGTTGCTCGCGGATTCTAATTTCGTGGTCGGTAGCTAGCCGACGCGAAACCGAGATTAAATTTAACGAAGTATTTAAATCGATTAAGGGGATCCTAATGCGTCTGTCTTACCGACCAAAACGGTTATATTTTTCTATATCGAGAACTTTTTATTGGTTTAATAGAATAAAAAAAGCTCTTCCAGGATTAAAGTGAATATAATAATCTAGTGCGAAGTGATCCGAATTTAATGTAAAATGACAAAAAATTAGAAAATTCAAGTTTTTTTATTAGCTTCTCATGACAGCTCACAACAATACTTACTTAATATAAGAGTTTTACAATTTGTACATTCGAAATAAGAGTACTTCGCCCTAAAGATTGCATGAAGGAGTATCAGTGAACTTGCAGAAATGAGTTTAGAAGTCTAATAAAAAAGATTTCGATATAGAAATATTTCATTTATATGTATGTGTGCGAGATGAGGCTGAGGAATAAAACAGAGCAAAAAATTAGTTGCGTGATATCGCGATAGAGAGAGCTGTAATCGGTGTAGTTGACAAGGACAGACAATCATATTATCTTCGTCTCTTTCATGCAGAGTTATATACATGTATAGGGTAATATACATGTATACATCACACACATATTACTGTCTGTCGTGTCTTCTTTCTCTTTCTCACGCACGCACGCACACACGCACGCTCACACGCACGCACACACGCACGCACATACGCACGCACGCATGCACACGACACACACGCACGCATAATCTCTCTCTCGAAAATCACTCGCTTATTTTGAACGAACATTTCGAGAGAGAGAGAGACAGACAGAAAGAGAGAAAGAGAGAGAGAGAGAGAGAGAGAGACAAAGAGAGAAACAGAGAGAGAGAGAGAGTCAGAGACAGAGAGAGATAGAGAGAGATATTTGTAAACTTGATATTTATTATTTATAATGTGAGCATGTATCAGAGAGAAAGTCAGAGACAGAGAGAGAGAGAGAAAGACAGAGAGAGAGAGAGAGATAGAGATATTTATAAATTTGATATTTGTTATTTATATGAGCATGTATCAGAGAGAGATTTATTTTTTAATATAAATTTATTTTTTATTATAAATGCATACATTTTTATTATAAAATGTCTACGCGTTCACATCAATCTTTTTTTTTAGAGATTTATTTTTTTTATTTTTTTTATGCGCTTTCTAAAATCTTGTACAAGGCACTCTTATAATAAGAATGTAAGAGGGTAATCGTCATCGCTATGATTGACTCGAAAAATAAGGTAAAAAATGTTGAATTACATGCGATTATATTTTTATATATTTCTTTTAACTTTTATATAGTTGTATATAAAAAGTAAAAGAAATATGTAGAAAATATAATCGCATGTAATTCAACATTTTTAACTCATTTTTCGAGTCAATTATAGCGATGACGATTACCCTCTTACATTCTTATAAGAGTGCCTTGTACAAGATCTGTACAAAATTTAGAAATAACGTAGAAATCCTGGTTGAGCGGGCACGTATCCTGGTGCTGCCGCCGGAGCGGGCATGTATCCTGGTACTGCCGGCGGAGCGGGCACATATCCTAGTGCTGCTGCCGGAGCGGGCACGTATCCTGGTGCTGCCGCCAGAGCAGGCACGTATCCTGGTGCTGTCGGCGGTGCGAGCATGTAGGCTGATGCCGGCGGTGCGGGCATGTATCCTGGTGCTGCCGCCGGAGCAGGCACGTATCCTGGTGCTGTCGGCGGTGCGAGCATGTAGGCTGATGCCGGCGGTGCGGGCACGTATCCTAGTGCTGCCGGCGGTGCGGGCACGTATCCTGGTGCTGCCGGCGGTGCGGGCACGTATCCTGGTGCTGCCGGCGGTGCGGGCACGTATCCTGGTGCTGCCGGCGGTGCGGGCACATATCCTGGTGCTACCGGCGGTGCGGGCATGTATCCTGGTGCTACCAGCGGTGCGGGCATATACGCTTCTGCTGAAGGTGCGTGTACGTATCCCGGTGTAGCGGGCGAAATATACGTACGGCGCCGCTCGACGTATCTCCGCTGCCGCGCTCGTTCCTTGTTCACTGCCTTGCGTACAGCATTATTAATCCGCTGCAAGAAAAGAGTAATATTTTAATATTTATATATATATAGGTCTATTTGTGTACGTTTCGGTCCTGGTATTTTATTGTAACAAACACACGCACGCAATTGACACAATGTATCAGTATGTACATATATTTTATATATATATATATATAATATACACTGATATTATATACTTTTATATATATATATATATATATATATATATATATATATATATATACACTGATACATTGTGTCAATTGCGTGCGTGTTTGTTACAATAAAATACCAGGACTGAAACGTACACAAATGAGAAAACAGAAGCAATTTTTCGAATAATGTATATTTTGTTTTTATACAAATATATAAAAAAATAAAGGCTCTGACAAAGATAATGTAAAAGACATCAAGTATTTCAGATCATGTACATTTCCGTCCTGGTACTTGTTGACGTTGATCCGATATCAGGATCAAAACGTATAAATGATCTGAATACTTGATCTATCCTTTACATTATCTTTATCTGAGCCTTTATTTTATATATTTGTATTGAAAGAAGAAATATGTATTATGGGAAAAATTAAATACTTAATTGAGTAAGTTAACCTTTTTTACATTTTGCGCTGACGTGTCCGCCGGTAGCGGCGCCGTCGCCATCCTCGTGTCCGCTGGTAGCGGCGCCGTCGCCATCCTCGTGTCCGTTGGTAGCGGCGCCGTCGCCATCCTCGTTTCCGTTGGTAGCGGCGCCGTCGCCATCCTCGTGTCCGCTGGTAGCGGCGCCGTCGCCATCCTCGTGTCCGTTGGTAGCGGCGCCGTCGCCATCCTCGTGTCCGCTGGTAGCGGCGCCGTCGCCATCCTCGTTTCCGTTGGTAGCGGCGCCATCGCCATCCTCGTGTCCGTTGGTAACGGCGCCGTCGCCTCCTTCATGTCCGTTGGTGACGGCGCCGTCGATTTCCTCGTTTCCGTGGTAGCGGCGCCGTCGCCATCCTCGTGTCCGTTGGTAACGGCGCCGTCGCCTCCTTCATGTCCGTTGGTGACGGCGCCGTCGATTTCCTCGTGTCCGCTGGTAGCGGCGCCGTCGCCATCCTCGTGTCCATTGGTAGCGGCGCCGTCGCCATCCTCGTGTCCGCTGGTAGCGGCGCCGTCGCCATCCTCGTGTCCGTTGGTAGCGGCGCCGTCGCCTTACGTCTCGGGATGTATCCCTCACTTCTTGCTGAAATAAAAGTATATTATAATTATATTTATTTATAATGTTTAGAGAGAGAGAGAGAGAGAGAGAGAGAGAAAGGGAGAGAGAGAGAGAGAATAAAAAAGATATAAAATACTTACATCGTTGTCTTCACTCCACTCTCTTCGGCGACAAAAAACGAACTGCCGATTCTCGAGCTCGTGCAAGCATGTGCGTGTGCCGCGCGGCTGATTGTTGTTTCTAGATAAGATCACGCGGCGCACACACAGACACTCAATACTCATGTCACATTTAGAAATAATGTCTTATTTTCTCTCGAGCGTCTTTTTGGCTTTCAACGAAGCAGTATTGCAGTAGAATTTTTTCTTATTTATATTTACAAATAATATAAATAAATAATATAAATAATAAAAAAAATATGTCTAATATATAAATTTAAAAAAAAAGGAAATGAAAAAAGGACATGTCTTTCTCGGTCTTGAACCCGAATTCGCACGGTGATAACTCCACGCACTAAATTGGCGCAACAGAATTTATGATATCAATATGGATTTTTATGAGACATTTTAATTAAAATAATACTACAAATTGTTTTTAAAAAAATACTATAAATTGTTTTTATAAAAACGTTTTTTTTTTATAGAAAAAATATCATTTATCCACTTATTTCAAAAAGATAAAAAACAAAATAAAACTACTTTTATCTTTTTCAAATAAGTGGATCGATAATATATTTTTCTATAAAAAACGTTTCTAAAAAAACAATTTATATATTTTTTTTTTACAATTTGTAGTATTATTTTAATTAAAATGTCTCATAAAAATCTATGTTGATACCCTAAGTCCTGTGGCGCCAGTTTAGTGCGGGGGATTATCACCGTGCGAACTCGGGTTCAAGACTTGAGAAGGACATGTTGTCCTTTTTCGCATGATGCGATTTACGCCGCTACCAACGGACACGAGGATGTCGACAAATGTCGCTCCCCCCCCCCCCCACGTATCGCCCGTAGCACCAGGATATGTACCTGCACTGCCGTCAGCACCAGAATGATATCCCCGTACAAAAAAGGGCCCAGGACTATTTTTTGGAATTTTTTTATGAATAATAAATGTTACATATTTATTCATCAAACTAATAAGAATATAAATATATTGATCAATAAATTAAATTGATCGTCATCGAAAGGGAAGGAAAGAAAAATCTCTTACGTTTATTTATTTTTATCAGTCAATTGAAGATATTCGTAATTGAAGAGATTCGTAATTTATAAATCAAATGACATTTTTATTTGCTTTATGAATTGTCAATCGAATCTTCGATTGAATTTGCTCGATAAAAAAATTAGTTATATTTCATAATTTTACTTATGAATGTTGATAAAAATTCAAGTTGTGAACTTCATGGAATCGAGCAAATTCGCGAAAATTTCATATTCGCGCGGTATCAGTAGTATGTATGTACCGCAGCACCGACGAGTCGGTGACCGCAGTAATCGTAAATAATAATGTGTGTAATGCGTTGATATGATCTACTGCGCGACTCCTCGCCGCGCGTAACAACGAAGCATCGTGTACAAGAAGCCACGTTAGAACGTATCGTAACTGTGTAAAGTGAAAACTTGAAAAGTTTACACATTATATATATATTTAGCTTTTTTTTTTAGTTTTAGTGTGTTAGTTTTAGTTTCTTGTCCACACAATGGGAAAGAAATATAACGCAAAACGTTTGCCTCTCACTAAACGTAGAGTTTCCTTCAAGAAAGGCTGGATGCTAAGGTTAGTATATTTCTTTGGAATAACATGAGATAATACAAATACATATTCATATAAACACATATTCATATATATTCATATTCATATAAATACATATTTATATATATATATTTATATTCATATATATACATATTCATATATTTGTATAAATTACAAAAACTTGAAAATTAATTTTTTTAATATATATATTTTTTTATCTGTATACACACACACGCACACGCACATATATATATATATATATATATATATATATATATATATATATACACATATAGAGTGACCCATTCTATAAGTAAATATATGTATCTTCTAAATAATTTTGAATTAAAAAATTAAACATATACATGAACGAGATTGAAGGGGTCTTTAGAATATCGCAAATAAAATTCGAAAGGTGGAGAAGTCTTGGAAATTTCAGGATCATCTTTGTTTTTTTAAATGGAATCGCCATAATTTTTTTATATAAATTGATTTATTGGAATATTCTGCATAAAAAAAGGATACAATGACCAAAAAGTGAATAGTTTACGAGTTATTTTATATTTTACTTTTATAATTTTACATACATTATACAATATTTTGTAAAATATTCATTTTTTGATGATGTTACCTGAATACTTTTAGGCATAAAATAATGAAAAAAATTAATTGGTATAAAGAAAAAAGAGTTGTTAAAAAAATATAGCTGTTACTTGCAAATTACCTTTTTTAAATACAAACATGTGTTTTCTTTACACCAATTAATTTTTCTCATTATTTTATGCATAAAAGTATTCAGGTAACATCATCAAACAATGAATATTTTACAAAATATTTTAGTGTATGTAAAATTATAAAATTAAAATATAAAATAACTCGTAAACTATTCACTTTTTGGTCACTGCAAAATATTCCAAGGAATCGATTTATATAAAAAATTATAGCGATTCCATTTAAAAGAACAAAGATGATCCTGAAATCTCCAAGACTCCTTCACCTTTCGAATTTTATTTGCGATATTCTAATAACCCCTTCAATCTCGTTCAACATGTATATGTTCAATCTTTTAAATTCAAAATCATAGAAGATACATCTATTGGCTTATAGATTAAAATGGGTCATCCTGTACACACACACACACACACACACACACACACACACACACACACACACACACACACACACACACACATATACAGGGTGGTCCTCGTAACGGTCGCCACGATTTTTAAGGCACTTACAATAATCTGACATAAAAAAGTCATAAACAGAAATTTATCAGTTTCTAACCGGCAACAAATTGCAATAATAAAAATTGACCAAAAATTTTTTTTTCCATAAAAAAGCAAGGTCACCTTGACTTTTTTAAATTGAACTGCCTACTTTTTATTGCATATTCTTGTAGCTTATCTGGAGAGCTTTTCAAAACACTATAATAAAGTATTTTTTCATTAAGTACTTTTTGAGTTATTTTATATTTTAATCTGACATATTTTGATATAAAAATAAAAATATCTCGTAAAATATTTAGTTTTCGATAATCTTACCGTAATACTTTTATGTTCAGAATAATGAGACAAATCAATTAGTGTAAAGAGAAAAATAAATAATTGTTTAAAAAAACACATTGTAAATAATTACATACTTTTTCCTAAAAACAATTATTTTTTTCATACTAATTGATTTGTCCCATTAATCTGAACATAAAAGTATTACGGTAAGATTATCGAAAACTAAATATTTTTCGAGATATTTTAATTTTCATATCAAAATATGTCAGATTAAAATACAAAATAACTCAAAAAGTACTTAATGAAAAAATACTTTATTATAGTGTTTTGAAAAGCTCTCCAGATAAGCTACAAGAATATGCAATAAAAAGTAGGCAGTTCAATTTAAAAAAGTCAAGGTGACCTTGCTTTTTTATGGGAAAAAAAATGTTTGGTCAATTTTTATTATTGCAATTTGTTGCCGGTTAGAAACTGATAAATTTCTGTTTATGACTTTTTTATGTCAGATTATTGTAAGTGCCTTAAAAATCGTGGCGACCGTTACGAGGACCACCCTGTATATATATATATATATATATATATATATATATATATATATATATATATATATATATAATAATAATAATTTCGAAAAAATAGTAATTTCTGAAAAATAAAGCAATCTCTTGCACATATAGTAGCTAGTAGTAGAAATAGTAGTAATAAATATTAGTTAGTAGTAATAATAGTTATAAAGTAGTAGCAGAAAAAGATATTTTATATCAGAGACGATATATTCGTCTGCTAGTTGCTTATAAAAAATATCTTCTCCCAGAATGATTTGCATGTGCGTTCTGGTTTTTAAAAAAAGATATTTTATACCAGAGACGATATATTCGTCTGCTAGTTGCTTATAAAAAATATCTTCTCCCAGAATGATTTGCATGTGCGTTCTGGTTTTTAAAAAAAGATATTTTATACCAGAGACGATATATTCGTCTGCTAGTTGCTTATAAAAAATATCTTCTCCCAGAATGATTTGCATGTGCGTTCTGGTTTTTAAAAAAAGATATTTTATACCAGAGACGATATATTCGTCTGCTAGTTGCTTATAAAAAATATCTTCTCCCAGAATGATTTGCATGTGCGTTCTGGTTTTTAAAAAAAGATATTTTATACCAGAGAGCATCTATTCGTGAACTGGTTGTTTTTCACATCAGATACGGTTTATATGGTATATGTGTCCTCTGGTTATTATAAAAAATAAGACATTTATGTTGTAAAACATTATCTATTGTATAATATAATATAGTTTTCAATTAGATATAGATTTATAAACAAGAGACTGCATTTATTTTTCAGAAATTTTATTTTTTTCTTGATTATATATAATGATATAATAACTGACCCATCTTATTTTTTTAACAATATTTTAACATTATTTTTTTTGCAGGCGACAGATGCTGAAGCTGGAGAGACAAGAGGAAAATGACTCCAGGAATAGCACGTCTAAGAATACTAACAACGAATCCATCGGTTATCAGAAATCGGTAGAATTATTATCCGATACGATGGATTCGAAAGTTAGTATCCAATCGTTAGTACCCACGATGCAATGCCTGGAGTTAAATTCAAATACAGGTACGTGTAGTCAAAATGTCGAGTTTTGCGAAGATGACAATTATTTTGTTATCGATAATGGCCCTCTGGATACAAATCGTATCCAGGAAAGCATGCCTCAAGGCCGTCGCATTGTCGATCTTTCTCATATGTGGAATGAAATCCACAGAACATTTAATAACCACATGCGCGGAATTGAGTGCCGATTTGAAGATTGGAAACTCACCCACACTTCTGACAAAGGGTTAAAAACGCGTATGTACTTCAAGTGCCAAATGTGCCATACTGAAGCCGACTTTTGGTCAGAACCTGAAGAGCAGAAAATAATGGACATTAATCTAGCTGCTGTAGCAGGAACTATTACAGTAGGAATTGGTTATGCTCAGCTGAATGAGCAGTGTACAGCCATGAATATTCCTTGTATGACCGAGCCAAGGTACATAGAAAATAGAGATAAGTTAGTCGATGCTTTTCAAAAAACAGCCATAGAAAGTATGAAAAAGGCTGGCGAAGTTGAAAAACAACTCGCTCTTGAGAGAAACGAAGTTATAAACGGTATTCCGTATATAACAGTTGTAGCGGATGGTAGTTGGATGAAGAGATCGTATGGCAATGCCTACAATTCTCCTTCCGGTATTGGAGCCATAATTGGTTACCGTACGAAAAAGATTCTCTTTGTTGGTGTTCGCAATAAATTTTGTGCAGTATGTGATATGGCAGAACGAAAAGGTATCGAATCAAAAGCTCACAAATGCTACAAAAATTTTAATCGCAACGAAAGCTCCACAAGGATGGAGAGCGATGCCATCGCGGAAGGTTTTAATTGTAGCCTCGAAATGCATGGGCTGATTTATAAAACAGTAATTGCCGACGGTGACAGTAGCGTTTATCAGACCATTATTGATAACAGACCATATAGTGAACAGATGGTCACAGTAAAAAAAGTAGAATGCACGAATCATTTACTTCGCAATTTATGTAAAAAGCTCAAAGCTGTGGCAGAGATGACTCAGCCAAAAACGCAGAGGCAGCGTGGCTTTTCAGAATTGCGAAATGTTGTGAAAAACAACATGAAAAACATCAGAAAAGAAGTAGAAACAGCAGCCGAGCTACGAAGAAAAGATCAACAATCACCTCAACATTGTAAGGCTATGGAATTGCAGAAAGATATATTGAACATTCCTAGCCATGTTTTTGGCGAACATAAGCGATGCGAAGCACGCGGTATATGCGAAGAGAATGATAATAAAACGAACAAAAATTATGTTCCATTGTTGAAAATACATGGCCTGTATCAAAAAATAGAAAGCGCTATCACATATCTAAGCGGTTATTCCGACAGCTTATTGCTGAATTTAACTAATAATCCTGCAGAATCGTTTAATTCGATAATCTGCAAAGAAATTGGTGGAAAACGCATTCATTTTGGTAAACGAGGCTCTTACAATGCCAGAGTTGCGGCAGCAGCTGTGCAATTTAATACGCAACAAGTCCTTACAGAATTACATAAGAGCATGGATAAAACTGTTCCACCTATTGTTGAGAATGTAGAAAAGAATCGACAAAAAAAAATTGCGAAAACCAGAGAATCTCGAGAAGTGCAAGGGAGGCAAACAAATTTCAAACGAGAGACAGGAACAGATCGTTATTATGGTCCGCAGTCTCAAAAACCAGATCTTCCATCTGATGTATTTGAGCAACTTCGGCAAAATTATTTAGAAAAGTTGTCCGAAAATGCGAAAAACTGGAAGAAAATTGAATTCGATACGAGAAACCAAAGTGACTCGGAATTATGGTTATCATTGAGACGAGAAATGTTGACCGCATCCAATTTTGGAACAGTATGTCGCATGAGACCGACAACGTCTTGCGCAGCAACATTAAAAGCCATTTTATATCCTTCGTTTATTGATACCGCAGCCCTAAAATATGGTCGCGAAAACGAAAAAGTAGCAAGAGACGAATTGGCTGAAAAATTAAATAAAGAAATAAAACCTTGCGGATTATTTATTGATACTGAAAATCCGTGCTTGGGTGCTTCTCCTGACGGAATTATTGACGAAAATGGTCTAGTGGAAATAAAATGTCCTCTATCAGCTGAGCATTTGACAGCAGAAACAGCTGTAGAGACATTACCTTCTTTGAAAGGTATCTTTGATAAAAAAGATCCACACAAAATGAATAGAAATCATCGATATTTTTATCAAGTTCAAGGTCAGTTGAACATAACACGGCGAGAATATTGTATTTTTGCTGTTTGGACTCCACAAAGCATGAAAATATTGCGCATTGATGCAGACAATATCTTTTGGAGAAATCAAATGCTACCTTACTTAACACGTTTCTATAACGAATGCATGCTTCCAGAAATCTTGGATAGTCGTCATAATAGGCATATGCCAATCAGAGATCCAAGATATATTATAGAAGCTAAAGAAGAAGCAGCAAAAAAAATAGTGACAATGAGTCGAACAAAGAAACGAAATATAGTAGAAAGCGAAAATGGCATACAAGAGAGCAAACAATTCAAACCGAACGTTTCGTTAATAGAAGCAAAAATTACTGATACTGCTGATATTGCTCTGAATAAAGAGGAAGATGATGATTGCATTATCACAAGTTATTGTAGTAACGAGCGAGATATATCTGAAGACGATATAAAAAGAAATGAAAAACTGTTAAACACAATTGCTCCTCTTTATTTGGTAAAGGATAATGTCTTGCGTATGACAAGTCAATTAAACGATGAATCGTTGGATCTATTTTTGCGTATCATAAGAGAAACTTCTCATTTCGAAACGCAAAGTGTGCTTTATTTAGAATACCCTCACATGATTAAAGCTAGTCGTAGTGATAATAGCTTACAAATAATTGGAGGGAATTGCAGTAATCATTGGAGATGTATTTTCTTTGACGGCACCAAACTTCGCGTGTACGATAGTTTACCTGGCTGTACATACGATAAATTGGTAGCTAAAGAAAAAAATTATATACATCTTCGTTATCCAACAATAAGCTCGAGTGACATAATTTTTGAAAAGGTTCAAACACAACCTGATGGCATATGTTGTGGAATTTTTGCTGCCGCCTTCGCCACGACTATAGCCTTAGGAGACAATCCTTGCGTGGAAAAATACTCAAAAAATGTAAAATGCATGAGAGAACATTTTTATACAATTCTAGAAAGCAATAAACTCTCGCCTTTTCCCAAATAATAAAAAATAATTTTTTATTAAAAAAAATTTATGCTACAAATATAGTCTTGAAAAATCTATATTTTACAATTGACCAGAAAAAGCTGCATCAATCTCGACTGCAAATTATAATCGGAGAGACGAAAAACATTGGTTGCGTTCTCACGAGAATGGACGGGGAGGGGTCCATTCTATGTTTTAAATATTTAGAATATTGTAAAAATACATTATTCTGTTACAATCGAGACAAACAATGTATTGTAAATCTTTATTACAATACATAAACATACACACACATAATTTTGAAATAATACATTTTTATTTTTCGATTATATCGATTGGAAAAAATAAACGGAATTAGATTGTAACTTATATAAAGCTACATTATAATATCGAGAATATATAGGTATTATGCACACATATCTGCATGCGTCATATACATTTCTTATATTTATATACACGTATGCAAACAAAAATAATACGTCTATATATATATATATATATACGTATTTTATTTGATACAGTGGATTATCATAAAAATAAATTTTATCAGAAATATAATAAATAAAACATTTTCAGGAAAAATGTTCAATATAAAAGTTGTAAAAGGTTTCGAAGGGGGGAAATATCGTTTTGTTCGATGTTTTTCAAAGATATTTGAAAATATATGAACCTACCTTTATTATGTAAATCGAATCCTCGCAATATTCAACATAAATAGTTATAAAATGGCTAAAAAATAGAAACTTTACGAGATATTTTATAATTTTGATATAATTTTATAAATTATGAAATATATCTTATAAAATATTCATTTTTTTTTTATAATCTTACATCTACTTATGCACAAAATAATGAGAGAAATAAATTAGTGCAAAAAAACACATAGTTGTTAAAAAAAGTATAATAGCAGCTACATATTTTTCTTTGAAAATAACTGTTTGTTTTCTTCATACCATTGTATTCTTTATACCATGTTTTCTTTATACTATAAGTATTGAGATGAAATTATCAAAAAATGAATATTTTATGAGATATTTCGTAGTTTATATAAAATTAAATCAATTTTAAAATATTTCGTAAAGTTTTCATTTTTTAGCCATCCTATTACTTTTTATGTTGAATGTTGCGAGAGTTCGATTTATATAATAAAAATAGTTCTACTAAAAAAAACTAAGTTTAATATAACTGAAAAACGCTACGCAAGAGCAATTTTCATGATATCATCTCCTTTCGAAATCTTATAATATAATACAATTTTTATATTAACATTTTTCCAGAAAATGTTTTATTTTTATGATAATCCACTGTATCAAATAAAATACCTTGTATATATATACGTATTATGTATGTATGTATGCATACATGTATGTATAAATATAAGAAATATATATGACGTATACAGATATATGTGCATAATACATATATAACTGAATATTATAATGTAACTTTCTATACTCAATTACAATCTATCTAATAGTTTTTTTTTCGATCAATATAATGACGATGATGTAATAACAATGTATTATTTATATAAACATTATAAGTATGTATATTTTTGGTCGTATAAATAAATATTTATACATATGTAGTAGAAATTTATAAACGCAATAAGCCCGAATCACACTAGCGGCTCGCGGCTGCGATTGCGATTGCGTTTGTGATTGTGATTTGCTACGCTCCAATCATACTTGCAATTGGTGCTTTCTGATTGGCTGAGGCAATCGCAATCGCAGCCGCGAGCCGCTAGTGTGATTCGGGCTATATGCTCACACATGAATTGTGTTCAACATATGATGAAGGCAGACACACATATGATATACTGTTTTCTATGCGCTCCGATACTCTTTGATATGCATGCGAAGCGATAGAACAGTAGAAATATATGATGTCTTTTCAACATATTGAACACAATTTTTATTTACTCTTTTGTGGTTATTTTTATGCATAACGCTGTCGGTAATGACAGAACTAAAATTATCGACAATTATCGACAATTTTAGTTCCTCTCAGATGAGGGCGCAAACCCGTCGGAGTTCGTCCGTAGCTTTAGGATCCCCTTAAGGACTTGTAAACTATTTATTGAATTTAATAAATTGACTGCCTTTTACAAAACCGATTTCGTGTCCGTTGCTCACTCAACTCGCGCTCCCGGGTTCACTCGCGCACATATTTTGTTATTTGTCAACATTTCGAATACAATTTTCAAAAGAAATATCTAAATTTATTTATTTTATAAAATATTTTAAAAATTACTAAATTTCAGGTTAGTAAAATTATTAGATTATTATTCTGGAAATTCAAAAATATCGAAGTGACGTCAAATGACGTTTTAATGACGTTTGTAACGTCAATAAAACGTCTTTAAAACGTTATTTGACGTAACCTTGCTATATTTGACAACGATAATACCGTATATATTTTCAAAGGTTTTGAACAGAAAGTCATGTAAACTTCATAAGAACCATAAAAAATTTATTATTTTTCTTATATAAATACGTTAATTTTAATATTGACGTGTTTTAACAACATTAGTTAATTAATCAGTAAATAACCTTAAAAAGACGATTAAATGACGTTATTTCTATAACGATAATATGTCGTCAAAAATATCACGTCTGTATTACACGTCATTATTTAGTCGACTGACGTCATATGACGAGAAATGACCTTAAAATGACGTTATAATGACGACACCTTGCTACCTGGGGTATTCATGTATATAATATTTATATTTTATATATAAATGTAATTAATGCATAATTAATATTTTTAGGTTAATTTACAAATGGCTACGCAATGAGTTTATGTTAATGTAGCAAAATAAATCTGGTAAAAGTTCTATTAAAAATATCATAGAAACAACAACATTGAATAGACATTTTTATTAATTGGTGTGGCGGATAATCCACCACCAAGTATAAGCGCATGCCATATAAGGCGCGCGAAATACTCGCGGGAAATAAAGGTCCACGCGCTAAAATCACGTGCCGCGCGCACAACAAGGACCACGCGCTAAGCACGTGCCGCGCGCAGGACGAAGAACACGCGATAAGCACGTGCACAGCAGCTCAGGTAGTCAAATACCTAACCGCGAGACGGCGAATTGGGCAAACCGAAATCTCGCTATCAGAATACCATCAACAACAGTATGTAAGGTAGCGAAGCGACAAGGCAGATCAGTCTGCTCACGCTTTCGAGAGCGCAAGCAACAGATACATGAGCACGACTCTTTTGATTTCCGCCTAGAGCGGCTAAAAGCTGTTAAACAGCGCCCCTACAGGTTCGCCTTCACGACCGCTGCCGCCCCGATCACCAGGGGCCGACCTACGGCAGAGAGCGGACCAGGAGAGCACACAGCAAACAAGCGAACGAGCAAATAGACGAGTGCAGTGGTCACTACTGCCCTGGAAGCTGGAGCCGCTGGAGATACCGGCCGCCACCTTCACACGACCTCCAAGGTGCCTGCTCGCTACCTGGGACATACGGCTAAGGAGGTATTCCCGTCGTCACTCTCCTATCCAGGAACGGTGCCAGCGCTTCTAACACCACCGGCGCTAACACCACCCAGGAGCGGCGCTAAAAGAGGCGGCAGACAGGAACGAGCCAGTCAGACGGACCGTCGCAGCCTGGTGCATCGCGGCACACAACAGCATCAGCCGCGGACACGGGAGCGGGCCACGCAGTCCTCCGACTCTGACTGGGAGGCCACGACCAAAACAACGGCCACGCAAACAGAGGCGATCCATCATAGAGCCTCCACGCGCACCCGACGAGCTGCTTCAACGCCAGTGAAGCCCAGGGTCTCGTCCGAACACAGATCCTTAAAGTGGACCAAGACCACACCACAAATCTCGTGGCGAGAAAACCTCGCCACGCGTAGGAGCCGCTAACGCGACGCAATCGGCCCTTTTCAGGGCCACACAAAAATTTAACACTTGTACATATAACCAGGAGAATATATTTATTGTCGATACATAGAACGTGCATTCTACCTCTCAATCGACATCCTATCTTCGAACACATCCAAGCAACCTCCACAATTGGCTTCATAAAGAATAATGAAATGATAAAATCATATCGAAGCACTTCTATAGTGTCCACAAACATTTTGCGGATCTGGAATTACTCGCGACTTTTGGTTCTGGAAATATGTGAATGTTTATTTATATTTTATTTATAAATGTAATTAATGTTTTTAGATCATTTACAACTGGCTAAGCAATGAGTTGCATGTTTATTACATTAATATAGCAAAACAAACCTTGTGAGAATTGTATCAAAAATATTATGCACAATTGAATTGAAAGCATTAGAGTTAGAGCCTGAAATAAAAAGCATTAGTCAAAGAAGAGAAATATGGTAATAATTTTGTTTATAAATTATATAATACAGGTTATTTATTTTTTTGGATAATGGTTAAACTTATTTTTTTAAAGAAATGAGAAACGTGAACATGGAAATTTATGGTTTATTCAGATGGAGCTGCCTTTTCCAATATAATGTTATCGAAAAGTATTAAAATATCTGTCATCGATAAATATAATTCAAGTTTGAATCAAAATGAGGAAGAAGAGTCGGTTACTGATGCTGAATTGCAGATTTTATTAGAGGATCGTACAAAAGTTTATAATAATTTGGCAGCTGCGTTGATTAACAGAAGCCTACGATGCAGGTTTAGAAAATGTGAAACATATTTCGAGGTGTCAACCACAAAATGTTAAAATTTAGGAAAGGTATTGCAAAAATCCTAATCTTCTTTTTATTTATTATATTTAATCTTCTTTTTAATAAGTTGTACATATTCTTGATTTATATTTTACATATGGAAAATTCAAAAATGTGTGTATATGTTTGAGATTGCATTAAATTGCATTTAAATTAATTTCTTCTTTGTCACATGGGCTTCGCATTATTACTCCATCGCGATCAAAGTCGAAAAACAATGTTCTTATCGCTATTATTATTTAAGGTTTTTTGGTGTTTTTTGACTTTTGAAGCCCATGTGACAAATAAGTTCTACACGAAAACACGCAAACAACTTTGTCGGTTAGCCGCGCGATAAACGGCTGCCGCACGCGCGAGGCCGTGACGTAGCCCGTGACGTACGGGCCACCGGCCTATCACTCGCTCCGAATCTCATCTCGCGGCGATATTTCAAGGGGCGGCCAATAAAGTTTGGCGCCGCGTTGAATCTTCGAACCGAACTCGGAGGTTCAAATTCATTGGTAGCGAGAGATTAAAGAACCGCTATAAAAGGGCCCGCTCGCGAGGAGCGCCTGAGACACTCGCTTACGCGTTTAGTTATCGCATATTCAGTTACACCGCTTTTCGACACGCTTTGTTAACCGCTTACGACAACCGCTATTCCTTTTGTGAAACCGCTTACGACAACCGCTATTCTTTTGTGAACCGCCTATAACCGACCGAGCTTTTATTTGGAACTTTTGTAGAATTTGTGATCGTGTTAATTATTTTGTTGTAATTAAAAAACGTGAACTGTACTCGCGACATTTATTTTCCGCGAACCAAAAAATCCTCGCACACACTTTTTCTATTTCGCCTCGCTCTCGAACAGTATACATATTGTGCGTATCGTAGGGACAATACAAATACGTGTGAATATACAGGGTGGACCAGTAACTCTTGCCACCTCGAGGATCTTCGAGTCTAGAACAGATACGAAAAATTTTTTCCTACAAAAGTTTTATACACTGAGAAAAAAGTTATACTAATGGTAACAAAAAAATAATATTATTCACAGATAGTCGTTTTTAATTAGACAATTTTGTTAAGATGGCAAAATGTAATATTTTTTTGGTTAGACAATCAAAATTTGGTAAATCTTTTGAATTAATAAAACGGTATTATTTGGTTACTCACATTTTGTAAATAGTAATATAAAGTTAGGTCGCAGTTACAAAATAAATTATCTTTTAGTAATTTCAACAAAATAATCTGTTATGATAGAAAACATTTTTGTTAAATATAATACGGAACGATATGATACAGAGTTAACCAAATAATTTTTTAATAAATATTTAAAGTTGGTTAGTATTACTAAATATTTTGTACAGATAACAGCTGTGGTTCGACGCATGCATGTCACTTGCTTTGTTAACCTGTAATATCTAGAACAAAAAAGTACTGACGACGACGAACAGGCAGTGATGCCAGTAACCGACCCCGGTAGCATGTGGAGGGGATAGCTTCCGTGCCACACTCTGTGTTGCCAGAAACGGGTCCCGGCTCACACGCACACATGTGCGTGTACATGCAGTACATGTACGGGGTTCTCTGATTGTGTGCGTGTGAGCCGGGACTCGTTTCTGGTAACACAGTCACACTAAGTTACGTATCGTGTATGTGCCTCGCATGTGCCAACGTGTGTGAACAGGCAGTGCAGAAGAACGGAGAATACGCAATGAGTATATTACGTATACTACGTCTATCACTTTTGCATTCGCTGCGCGATCTTCATTTTTTCTGCAGTTATTGTTTGTCCTTGTCAGTATTAGTTCGTTTGATAGCTATAAAGAAATAAAACGAGAAAATGCACTAATAGTTTGTTCTAAACACTAGATGAAAAAAGCAAGTGCAAAGATACAGTAAAATAATTAATAGACAATAAGGTGATAGACAATACAAATAGAACTAGAAGCGATTATTTCGTTTTTCGGTTCTTTCTCTTCTCGCAACTTCCTCCCTATGGATAAGAAAGTTGAAACTTTATTAAAAGATTGAGGCTTTCCAAACCTCATAGAAGTCTTTGCAAGTAAGTAAAAAATATATCCTGTTTATATAATCTTAGTTATATTTTATGCATAACCTTATTTCATTTTTATCGGTAAATTCACTCATGTATTTCCGAAAATGTAATATATGTGACGTGAATTATGTATGCCGGCTAAACGCATTTTCTGATATATTGGGTTGAGTAAAAAGTCATTGCGTATTTTTGCAGCAGATGGCATTAGTTCAGTTTTGGCAGTACTAGAGTCATTCACACATATGTATGTCATATATCGTTTAACAGCTGACGGTTTAAGCTTCATTCTAAAAAAAAATTGAGCGATTTGGTTGAGTTTTGGAGATTTTACAACAAGTTGAAGATGGAAGACCAAACTGTGCATTTTCGCCATATTTTACTGTTTTACTTCCGTAAAGGGAAGAACGCGCGTCAAGCTTGTGAAAAATTGCGTAAAGTTTACGGTGACGATGTTCTACAAGAACGTCAGTGCCAAAACTGGTTCAAGAAATTCCGCGCTGATGATTTTGATCTCAAAGATGCTCCTCGGTCAGAAGGCCCACCGAGGTTGATGACGACAAAATAAAGGCATTGATCAAGTCAAACCCACGTTACACGACACGAGAGATTGCAGAAACATTGAAGATCAGTCAAAAAAGTGTTCACGTCCACCTAAAGAAGCTGGGATACGTAAACAAGCTCGATATTTGGATACCTCATGAACTCAAAGAAGTTCATTTGACGGCGCGTATAAACATCTGCGATATGCTCATGAAACGTGAAGAAAACGATCCTTTTTTGAAACGAATGATAACTGGTGATGAGAAGTGGATTGTTTACAACAATGTGGAACGCAAACGGTCTTGGTCCCGACGTGATGATTCGCCTCAAATGACTTCAAAAGCAGAACTTCATCAGAGGAAGGTTATGCTCTCAGTGTGGTGGGATTGGAAGGGTGTGGTGTTTTTTGAGCTCCTACCAAGGAACCGAACAATCAATTCGGATGTGTACTGTCGGCAATTGGACAGTTTGAACGAATCTGTCATCCAGAAACGTCCGGAGCTCGTCAATCGTAAAGGAGTTGTGTTCCATCACGACAACGCGAGACCACACACATCTTTGGCGACCCGTCAAAAATTATTGGAGCTTGGATGGGATGTGTTGCCCCACCCAGCATACTCGCCTGACCTTGCGCCGTCAGACTTCCACTTGTTTCGCTCTCTTCAAAACTCCTTGCGTGGAATAACGTTAAATTCAGATGAGGCGGTAAATCAGCACCTTGTTCAGTTTTTCGCCAATAAAGACAGGTCCTTCTACGAACGGGGAATTATGAAGCTCACCGAAAGATGGCAAAAGGTCATCGAACAAAACGGAAAATATATCATTGATTGATCTTTGTTCTTGATATAAATAAATGAATTTGAAAAACATACAAAAAATACGCAATGACTTTTTACTCAACCCAATATTTGTCGGTGAAAGATGAGAATACGGGTCATTGCGTGTTAAACTGAAAATATCGTAGATTACGTAAGCTAAAGACACGTAAAACAAGTAGAGTTGTGCAAATTAGAAACTTCACAGAGTGAAGCGAGGGGGGGATTTAAGGCGGGAGAAGGCACGAACCAAGCATCCATCTCTTCCGTGGCAGCGGCACTGTCGTGTCTGTGTAGGGCGTTTACACACTTCCTCAGCCCGACAAATAATTGTTAGAAAACAACATTTGCGGGTCTGAAAAAATATGCGAGGTACAAGTGGCTGAATCGGGAATCGAACCCGAGTCTTTCGCTTTCCGGGCAACTGCTCTTACCACTGAGCTATTCAGACCTCGCACCTTACGCCACTCTAACACAGTACATACGACTCCAGAGCGATGTTGGAATCTCGCTCAATGGATGCAGTGCCGATTGCCACGGAGAGACGACATCCCCAGCACGTCTCCAGAGCGGTCCAAATCATAACGATTGAAAATTGGCGCCCGTAGCCGCTCAGCGATGAGTCTTGACTCGTCACCAGTATGAATGGAAGCCTCCTCGAGTAGTCCATCCTAAACCACTACGCCTAAGCAGCCCCCTCTTCTGCTCCCAATTAATAATACGATCTTCCACCGTCACCACGTGGTGGATCTAGTGGACAGATTACCAGTACTTACGCTGGCACAGATGTACACCGCAGAGTGAAGCGAGGGGGGGATTTAAGGCGGGAGGAGGCACGTACCACGTAGTACATAGCGAGCGAGCGATTAGAAAGAGACAGAGCGTGACAGAGCGTATGATCGAGAGAAAAAAGATACTGCAATAATGTTAGTGCGTACATGTATATTACTCTCACACACATGAAAGAGACGAAGATAGTACGATTATGTCTGTCTTTGTCATGTACGATTGCAGCTCTGTCTATCACGACATCACGCAACTAATCTACTGCTCTGTTTTACTCTTGAGCCTCCATCTCGCACACACACATATGCACGAAAGTTTTATAAACCAAGATCTTTTTTACTAGGCTTCTAAATACATTTTTAAACGTTCACTTATATTCTTTCATGCATTTCCGAGTGGGAACCTATTTGATTTTGTACGTACAAACTTTTATATTAACACAACTTTTATATTAAGCAAATATTGTTACGACCTGACGCAAGAAGCCGATAAAAAAACTGTAATTTTTTAACTTTTCTTCGTTTTTAACATAAAAGCGCAAGGTTCCCACTTTGTTGATGTATATATTTTAATCGTGGAAAAGGATTTCTCATTTCATGTAACCAATAAAAAAATTTCGGTGTACAAAAATATAATTATTATGGCCGGTAAAACAGGACAGTCCGGCATCCTCTTAAGCGGAAATTGATTTTCGATGTCGGGCATATACGGGAACATTACCGAGTCGTTGCGCATACTGTGCTGTAGACCTAGGGTGTGGCCGATCTCGTGCGTCAACGTTTGTAGCAAATGACACATATCGGGAGGATTTTTGTTCAGATACACGTGCCACGGTTCCGCGCCGTCGATGTGCACCTCCGACGCGAAGTCGACCGCTCCCGAGGGAAAGAACGCGTGAGCGAGGGCTCCACCCGGACCGTCGAAGGCCGCCGGGCAAATGTCGCCGCTCTGGCGATTCGCGTAGGTGTGCGCGCCCGTTCGATAAGATATCAGTATATCGGGATGTAGCGAGTCGCGCGCGAACGTTAACGACGAATTCACCGTCCATAACGCAAACGTCGCTTCGGCCGTTCTTAAGAGTTTTTCGCTAGCCACTTGAAAGTTCCACGTGAGACGCGTTTTCGGCCATTTTCGCGCGATCGGGCTATACGCGCGACCGGGAATATCCGCGAGACCGCATCGCGGTTTGCGCATAAGGCGAAGCGTATCAGGGTTTAACGCACCATTTCCTAATATTTGATAGTATTCCTGAAACAGCGACAGCGCGTGACGCAGAAACGTCGCGTTGCCGGACGAAAACGATCCTCCGTCGTCCTTCAAAAAACCGTACGCGCGTAGGAAGCGAAGCGCCTCCCTCTTATCCGAGAGTCGACGGGCGTCGCGGTCGTCGCGGCGACGAGCGTTATCGCTAGGATGAGAACAGTCATCGCCTTCTTCGCGGTGGTCATCGCGCGGGTCGAGAGGGATGCAAAAAACGATCGATCGAGAAATATTGGACGTAATAAGAAATGTTCGACGAAACGTCTATTTTTGTCTTTATCGCGTGAATTTGGGGTAGGGGGAGATAAGGTCAGGTTAGGTTGTGACCGGACAAATACCGGCCAAGCGTAATAATCGTCAAAGACGTAAGAAATAAGCGAGTACGCTTCGAATAAAGGCTCTCTCAACTGTTTTAGATTCACGGTCGCCAGCACGTTTTCACCAACAAGCGGCAACGATAATTGGCTGTCCGCTCGCAATGGCAGGATTGCAACCAGAATGTGGTAGCTTCTCAGTCCGAGCTCCCAGGACATAGGGCTGTCCGCTCGCAATGGCAGGATTGCAACCAGGATATGGTAGCTTCTCAGTCCGAGCTTCCAGGACGTATGGCTGTCCGCTCGCAATGGCAGGTTTGCAATCAGGATGTGGCAGCTTGTCAGTCCGAGCCCCCAGGATGTATGGCTGTCCGCTCGCAATGGCAGGATTGCAACCAGGATGTGGTAGCTTCTCGGTTCGAGCTCCCAGGACGGAGGGCTGTCCGCTCGCAATGGCAGGATTGCAACCCGGGTATGACGCCTGCTCGCTCCGCGGTTTCCTCGACGATTTGGCTACCGGATCGGCTGCTCCTTGTCCCACGGTCCGTCTCCCTTCCTTGTAATGACGCTCCTTCAGCACGAACAACTCTCTGGTGCGCAACGGCGAACGACGGAAAAGAGGAAGGCACTAGTCGGGATCGTCGCGAGTAATAACGGGAGACGATAATTTTGGCGTCTAAAATATATTTCTTCAATATGAAGTTTACAATAAATCCCGACGCAGGAATTACGACGCGTATAAATATAAATGATCCGAACGCGGGAATTACAACGCGTATAATTAATAGTACAAGTTAGCGGCGGGAATTACTACGCGCGCTACAAAAGATCCCTCGCTGCGACCTAACGCCGTTTAATAAATGATGCAAGCGCTTGCATTTACAATATAATCGAACACGCTAACTTGTCGCGGATGATGGTCACAACTTGTTAACACCGCGTACGGATAACTGCGACGTGATCGCGAACGACGAAGTTACAATTGCGCGGGTACAGCGGACTCAGGATATTTTGTCCACCGATCTACTAAACGATTCGATTCCGACTGACCAGGAGTTCTGGTCCTTACGCACGGACGTGGGGTTTCGCAAAACTCCCACCTCACTCGATTACACCCGAAAGCTAGACAAACTCACGCGTAGTCACTCTACGGAATCTTCCATTCCCCACCAGGTGTGTCGAACCTTCGAGAACGTTCTAGAACATTCTAGAATCTTCCAGAATGCTCCGCATACTTGCGCAATCGCACATATCGCTGGGGCATACATTTTACCCCCTCACACATATTAATCACGCCCACCGGCGTATCCCATTCTCATATCTGTCGTACAATATGGTGACGAATATACTAACCGTTTTACAAAAATTTTCCGACAATATTTATCGCAGCAATATTTACCGGAGCAATATTTATCGCGACATTATTTACCCTAGCAATATATACCGCAACAATATTTACCGAAATGTATAATTTTTACAAGTATTTTATTACGCTATTTACCCTTTCGCAATTTTTACCCTCGAACGCTTTTTACCAAGTCCCTCGATGCTTTTTCGGATGATGATCACGTCGTGGTCATCATCCTCCCTCGCAATAAGTCTCAGGAGATGTTACCTGTCGAGATTCCGACTGCTACGTCCACGAGAATCCTGAGTAACTCCCAGAAAGAAGAGATGGGATGATTCTCTATATTATCACGCAATAATATGTCTATCAGGTACATACGTGATACAAAGCAATTAAACGCCATTATATAATGAAATAAAAGATTGAAGCAGCATATCGCATCCATTCGCAAAACGCTCCCAACACTCCTGCCAGCCACATGCCAGAAAACAGCAACGCTATCATGCGACCCGCAACAGAATCAAGCTCTCATTCATAAGCGAATATATCTCACAACGATGCATGCATGCTTGGTCAATTAAAAGAATAAGATAATTCGCGTGACAAGATATTTCGTGCTTTATTACGGACACGCAATAATATATAATAAATAAGATCTTGCACGATTCACATTCGTCAAAGGTAAGTATATATGCATGTATTACTATCGCATCGAAACAGTCTTTCCAAATTCTCTCTCGATAGGTTTTACGGTAAGTATAAATAAATCTCTACGTATACATAAATTCTCACGGTAAGTATAAAATGCTAAAAAATTATCTTTTTTTAAAAAAAGTGAAAAAAAGGCGCCAAGTACACGCGCACAAGCGCCTTTTGCTATAAAAAAACTCTTATACAAAATAGTGTTATTTTAATGCAAAAACATTGTCATATTCAAACTAAAAAACTGTTTTACGAAATAGTTGTTTTAATTTTCTACAAAAATAGTGATATAAAGATATTGCGCCAATTAATAAAAATTTATGTTACAAAATTCATTTATTATTATTTCTAATATTAAAAATTGCAATATGATCAAAATAGTGGAATATATTTAAGTGAAAAAAATTTTTAATTAAAAAAACAAATTTAATTATAAAATAAATTTTTAATTAGAGAAAAACTTGGCACTGCTAAACTGAATATGCTAATCTAATTAACGTGTTATTTACATTTTGAATTTAGCAGCGCCAAGTTTTTCTCTAATTAAAAATTTATTTTATACTTAAATTTGTTTTTTTAATTAAACATTTTTTTCACTTAGATATATTCCACTATTTTGATCATATTGCAATTTTTAATATTATAAATAATAATAAATGAATTTTGTAACATAAATTTTTATTAATTGGCGCAATACCTTTATATCACTATTTTTGTAGAAAATTAAAACAATTATTTTGTAAAACAGTTTTTTAGTTTGAATATGTCAATGTTTTTGCATTGAAATAACACTATTTTGTATAAGAATTTTTCACAACAAATTGAAATAACACTATTTTGTATAAGAGTTTTTTTATAGAAAAAGGCGTTTGTGCGCGTGTACTTGGCGCCTTTTTTCCACTTTTTTTAAAAAAAGGTAATTTTTTAGCAATTATATCATTCTTTTTTTTACTATGTGCTATATATTATCTTATTTCAATTTACGTGCAGTCAGATTAAATGAATATATCTATTATATTTCTGATTTAAAAACAAATCCTATTATATCTTTGATAAATATATAGAATACACGTATCATAACTTATATAATTTATATTATATTATAACTTATATTATAATAACTTATATTGTAACTTAAATATAAATTAAAAAGTGATAGATATTATGTTTCTTTTTTTAAATATTTAAAATCTTAATCTTATTGGTATGAAAATGATAGATGTAACGTTTCTTTTTTTTAAATATTTAAGATTAGAATAAACCTTACTAATTATATATAAAGTTATAATATGAGTTATAATATTTAAATTGTAATATAAATTATGATGTGTGTATTCTACATATCTACGAGACAGATTAGTCAGATATACATAGCACAAACGATTAGTGTAAAAATGATGTGTATTCTACATATCTATGAGACAGATCAAGCAAATCAAGTATTTTTATAAAAGTGACAAATGTTACGTTTTTTTTTAAAAAAATTAAAGTATATTACTATATGCTTGTGCTATGCTATAAATTATCTGACTAATCTGTCTTGTAACCTGATTATATATCAAAAGCAAAAGATGTAAAAAGGAATACAGTATATTCAAATATATTTGTCAAATGATTGTCATCATATAGTTATTTGTCATGCATCATATGCAGCTACAGGTATAAGTAACATTAGTAAAACATAGTCTGTAAGATTAATGTGTATAAGTCTTATACATTCCTATTTATGTTTTATTTCCATTTGTATTTATTTTTTTAATAATTTATAAATTTTTATAATTCATAAATATATTTATTTTACAATGAAACTAGAAAAGGAACTAGAAAAATTTTTCAAACTGTTGATAAGATTTTGACAAAGCCTGTGGCAACATGTTTATTGCAAACCAACATATTGTAATCAATTCTTGTTTCGATGCATCGCTTGAGTTAGATGAAGCATGTTTTAGTATCGTTAATGAATATAATAGATCTGTTACATAGTATTTTTCCATCTGTCAGAATGCTATTTGGTATACAGGGTGTCCTAGACCACCCGTACAACCCTTTTCTTTCAAAAACTAAGCATTTTAGAGAAAAACGTTTTGAACAAAAATTGTATGGTTTTGAGGGGAACATAAGATGGTGTCATTGGTTTGACCTTGGATGGCATCGTTAAGGTCAAGTCAAGGACACCTTTAATTTCTTAAATGGGATCCCCTATTTTTTATTGCATATTCTTATAGCTTATGTCGAGAGCTTTCCAAAACACTATAATAAAGTACTTTTTCATTAAGTACTTTTTGAGTTATTTTATATTTTAATCTGACATATTTTGATATAAAAAATAAAATATCTCGTAAAATATTTAGTTTTCGATAATCTTACCGTAATACTTTTATGTACAAAATAATGAGACAAATCAATTAGTAAAAAAAATAATTGTTTTTAAGAAAAAGTATGTAATTATTTATAATGTATTTTTTTAAACAATTATTTGTTTTTTTCTTTACACTAATTGATTTGTCTCATTATTCTGTACATAAAAGTATTACGGTAAGATTATCAGGTTCAAGATTGCATGTCTTTGTTGTCTGGTCATTTCTTTATCTATACTCAACTTGTCAATTTCTTCATTTGCAGAATCGTCAAGGAAAATGATGTCGGCCTTTCCTGCCTCCTCGAAGCATTTTGATTCCACGTTAACGTTACTCTCATTTTCTTTTTTTTTCAGGTCCCTGGGATTCATCGTCCATCAATCGTTGACGTTCTTCATCCTCCGAATGCGTGGGAACATTAACCAACATAGAGATGGATCTCGTCGGTTGAAATTCTGGAATATAAGATGGATCGTCAGAGAATTCCTCCTCATCCGAGGACCACAGAGCACGCATCTGCCTCCCCGACAAGCGTTCTCCGAAGAATTTGATCTTCTTCTTCCTGCGTAGGTGTATTTTCCTCAGCGGTATATCATCCTCGCTATTCATTATTACGTCAGTATCCTCCTCGCTAAATATTGTTTTAGATGAAGTGGCGAGGCTTTTGTCCGGCACATTCTCACACGAAGATGTAGATGGTTTATCAGCGAGTTTACCAGATTCGATATCCTCCTTTATCCAACGACGTAGCTTCTTCTCTCCCTTCGCCATCAAGGTTCTTCTGGCGTAGCGGATACTGCTGTTCTTCATTAATTGTCTGTAAAATGTCTCTATAGCATGACGACTTAACAATACGCAAGGTTCTTTACCATTTAATATCATAGGTTGTATATCTATGTAATTATTACGAACGCCCACGCGACAATTAATAGCTTGAATTTTTACGTTCTTTTGTTGTTTAAGATACGCAGGGATGTTCTCCGGATCATCGATGTACTCGATTTTTACTTTATCCTCCTCCAGCCTTTGGACCGCCATGGATGTAATGACGTCGAAATCTCCACGCTTGTCAAATATCAATTTGACGGGATGATTTTCCAATTTTCCCTCCATTGAGAAAATTGGTGTGTCGCCAGTAATGACACGAAAGATTCTCTTGATGTGCCTGAGACCCTTCTCAGTAATCGGCATGACACTCGGACGTCCCGGATGCCTCGGTACATTGAGCTCCTCCGCGCTGTCCTTGTCCGCCATTATGCTCGCTGCCCGAATCCCTACGTCGCACAACGCTGTCTCAACGGGAAAATTCTGCAACATAGATCTCACTTCGTGTTCAAATAAAATTTCCGGACTACTTTCGCCCGATTTTACGTCTATAACCTCTACGTCTCTATCTGTCTTTCGCACAAATGTTCGATTCATTTCACGCAACACTCCTCTCGGTACGAACGTACACGCGCGTAACACGTCGATTCGCGCTTCTTGCTGTGCGTATCGCGATTCACGATGTGGTCTTATTTGTCGCGAATTATATATTCCAATCGCGCTACCGTTCTCGTCACCGATCAAATACGCATTCCGTCGGATTTCACGCAAAATAACATACGGACCGTCGTAGACGAGATGTATTTTACGCGTCAATCTTCTGCTTGCGTCACTTCTACGATGTAGCTTTATCCAAACTCTCGTGCCTTCTTCGTACCTTTTCGCTTCGCCGTGTCGATCAGACTGAATCTTGCGCTGCCCTGCACGAATATGTAACGTACGCGCCGCCACCTGGATTTTTTCCCGGAACACTCAGTCGGTATTCTCCTCCGCGTCAATGTTGACCTCGCGCGGCAATAATCTCGGGTCAACTATGAGTTCGTTATCGTTCAAGTCAGGATGCAATTCGGATGGTCGAAACCCTGTGCTCCTGTGTACCGTCGAATTGATAGTAATTTCGATGTTTGTTGATCGTGCGAATAAATGCGAATGATTCTACCGAGTTCCCCCATAACTCTTTCGACAGGATTCGATTGTGGATTATACGGCGACGTTTTACGGTTCGAGAAACCCATTTCCTTCGCATACTCGCTCCATCGTCCGGTTATAAATTGTCCGGCATTATCGGTTAATACTTCGGCGCGTATCGGTATACGATCGAAATAACGCGTACTTAACGTTTGCATTATAGTTTCGAGGCTCTGATTTTTCATCGGAAGTAATTTTGTGAGTTTTGAAAATTGATCCATGACTACCAGCACATATTTATTATTCCGCGCTGTTTGCGGTAACGGACCAAAAATATCCAACGATATCGCTTTATACGGTTCGTCGGGTAGATTAAAATATTCAACTCCACGCGTTGGGCTGGTATAATATTTCGTGGCCAAACACTCGTGACAGAACGCGATAACATCCCTCGCGATTCTCTTGAGATTATTAATAACGAAGAATCTCTTCGCAAACCCGATTACCTAAAGTACCGAAATGCATTAAGTAGAGATGAATGCGTCTCAAGAGATTCCATTTCGCGTTTTCGGGAACGGGTATTCTTTCACCCTTATTGTCAATTTTTACTCTAATTAACTCGTTACGGATCGCATATATATCAGGGTTGTCCTGACACTCGCGTACTAATGGTTCGTCGTTTTGTTGCTCTCTCGCGATATAATCAACCCATTGACTCGTTTCTATCTGATCGTCCGGACAGTTTATCGCGGCAATAGATCTCAATAAGGATTCTTTATTAACAGAACCGTTTTTTACGTTATCTCGCGATAACGTGTCCGCTATAGTGTTCTCTTTGCCTGGGATATGTTCTATGTCGAGATCGAATTCGCGCAAAAACGCTATCCAGCGCGTTATACGCGAACTATCGTCGGCACACGATGTTAAAAATTTTAGCGCCTTGTGATCCGTGTGAACTTTTACGTGTCTTCCCAATAACGCAACGTGCCATTTTCTCAATGCCCAAACAAGAGATAAACATTTAAGTTCCGTTATAGTATAATTTACTTCCGCTCCGCGTAAACTACGACTAAGCGACGGTATATTTGGCGTTCGGTTTCGATTCATGATACTGATAGAGTCTCGCGCCTAAACCCATTTAGACGCATCTATATATATGCCAAATTTATAATCGGGTCTTATAATGAATAAACTCGCCGCTTCGCAAAACGTTTTCTTTATCTCGTTAAACGCACGCTGATGTTCGTCGCGCCAAACGAATTTTTCGTCTTTACGAAGTAAATTTTCCAATGGTCTGGTCATGCCTGCAAGGCTCTTTACGAAACGCCTATCCCAATTTATCAAACCTAAAAAGGATTAGACCGCTTTTTTATTACGCGGTTTCGCGAAATTTTGTATCGCGAGTTTCGTCTCCGCATTCATATTCACCTTGACTTCGTCAAAGGTATGACCTAGGAATTTGATCTCCTTTTTCACAAGTTCGCATTTGGCTTTATTTATACGGAATCCTGCCCGTTTTAATCTGTCGAATACAAAGTCGAGATGTTTTAAATGTTCCTCGAGCGAATCGGAGGCTATCAAAATGTCATCCAAATACACGATCACAAAATCATGACATTTCTTTCCCATCGCTTTATTAATCGCACGCGTAAAAGAAGATCCAGCGGTTTTTAATCCAAACGGTAAACGTTTAAATAAGTACGTCTGACGTCCCGTCAGGTCTGCCGTCGGGCAGGTTGCACAGCGTCAGGATCGCGCTGTTATCAATGCCACTGCTTATCCGCTTGGCTGCTTGGGAATTTTTCCTAATTCCTTTCTCCTTTTCTGTTTCAGGTCGCCGCTGGATTCTCCGGATCAACGCCCATGGATTTCTGGACTACCCGTTGGATGAAACTATTTCGACGCCTCAAGAATACGTCGGAACGACGTTATTTGTGCAACGTTATGCTGTTGGACAAATGTTCTCTTTCGTTGTTAATCCCTTTCTTTCTGTTTCAGGTCGCCGCTGGATTCGCCGGATCGACTCACGTTCACAGGTAAGGATTCTTCAGGTGTGAGGTAAGTAAATTACTTTCACTCTACTTTTTAATTTATATATAAAAGTATAAAATATATTTGAAAGAGAATATATAAACTTTTCGTATAAAATGTTCGCTCTCTCGCGAATCTCCACACTTCGGAGATGTATCTCGTTTTAAAATAATACTGCCTTTTATTATATCTTCTATCGCGAATCTCTAACACGCACGAGATTTTTGTTTCGCGACTATCACCTTCAACGCTCGATATTTAATAAAAAACCCGCAAGACGATATATTTCTTTCAGACGCTTGGTTTCGGGAAAAAGGCCCGTCCTTTTTCTTGTACACTCGCGTATCTTTCTTTTGAAAGATTTCTTAACAGCGATATACAATTTCCCGCAAGACGATATTTCGGATCTCTCGGTTTCGGGAAAAAAGGCCTAGAATCTCTCTCCGCACAGCCTTTTATATCGTTCCCACTCTTTGGTTATCCCCGCTTTCGAGGTTCCCTCTCTTCTAGAATACGCCCCCTGTGCGTGCGCGTGTCTTATGCTATACTATGTGTACAGCTATACTATATGTGCAGCTATACAATGTGCTGCACAACGGGTGTTAATGTACATAAATCGCTCGGATCGCGTTTTCCTTAAAATATAGTAAAGTGGTATTTACAGGGTGTCTTAAAACTATATTTACACGTTCTCTTAAGACTATACCTTATTCTATAAAAGTACAGGTGAACTGCACTTTTGGTGTAGTACCTCAAGTACTACACATTTGCACTAGATGGGTGAAGTTGGCCCCCCAATATTAGAAAAAATTAAGTTTTTTTATACGGTTCGATTGCACATTGTTTGCACATGATTGCACATCTTTTATTTTTGTTTGCACACCTCTAATAAAAAAGTTATCCAAAAAAAAATTTTGGGGGGCCAACTTCACATTAGCCCCCCAATTTTTACAAAAATGATTTTCAATAGACCTAATCAATAGATTTTCGTTTGCACATTTCAAAACAATTTGAATTTTCGTTTGCACATCTCTAGAAAAAGAGTTATTCACAAAAAACTTTTGAAGGAGCCAACCTTACGTTAGCCTCCCAAATTTTATAAAAATGATTTTCAATTAACCTAATTAATAGATTTTCGTTTGTACATTTCAAATTAATTTGAATTTTTGTTTGCACATCTCTAGAAAAAAAGTTATTTAAAAAAATAACTTTGGGGGGCTATCTTCACATTTAAAACAATTCAAATTTGGCGAAAATCCTTTCGTAATAAGCTTAATTCGTGGATTTTCGTTTGTACATTTCAAATTAATTTGAATTTTTGTTTGCACATCTCTAGAAAAAAAGTTATTTAAAAAAATAACTTTGGGGGGCTATCTTCACATTTAAAACAATTCAAATTTGGCGAAAATCCTTTCGTAATAAGCTTAATTCGTGGATTTTCGTTTGCGCATTTCAAATCAATTTGAATTTTTATTTGCACATCTCTAGAAAAAAAGGTTATTTAAAAAAATAACTTTGGGAGGCTATTTTCACATTTAAAACAATTCAAATTTGGCGAAAATCCTTTCGTAATAAGCTTAATTCGTAGATTTTCGTTTGCACATTTCAAATCAATTTGAATTTTCATTTGCACATCTCTAGAAAAAAAGTTATTTAAAAAAATTACTTTGGGTGGCTATCTTCACATTCAAAACAATTCAAATTTGGCGAAAATCCTTTCGTAATAACCTTAATTCGTAGATTTTCGTTTGCACATTTCAAATCAATTTGAATTTTTTTTTAAAATTTGGGAGGCTAACGTAAGGTTGGCTCCTTCAAAAGTTTTTTGTGAATAACTCTTTTTCTAGAGATGTGCAAACGAAAATTCAAATTGTTTTGAAATGTGCAAACAAAAATCTACGAATTAAGCTTATTACGAAAGGATTTTCGCCAAATTTGAATTGTTTTGAATGTGAAGATAGCCCCCTAAAGTAATTTTTTAAAATAACTTTTTTTCTAGAGATGTGCAAATGAAAATTCAAATTGATTTGAAATGTACAAACGAAAATCTACGAATTAAGCTTATTACGAAAGGATTTTCGCCAAATTTGAATTGTTTTAAATGTGAAGATAGCCTCCCAAAGTTATTTTTTTAAATAACCTTTTTTTCTAGAGATGTGCAAACAACAATTCAAATTAATTTGAAATGTGCAAACGAAAATCTATTAATTAGGTTGATTGAAAACCATTTTTATAAAATTTGGGAGGCTAACGTAAGGTTGGCTCCTTCAAAAGTTTTTTGTGAATAACTCTTTTTCTAGAGATGTGCAAACAAAAATTCAAATTGTTTTGAAATGTGCAAACGAAAATCTATCGATTAGGTCTATTGAAAATCATTTTTGTAAAAATTGGGGGGCTAATGTGAAGTTGGCCTCCCCAAAATTTTTTTTTGGATAACTTTTTTACTAGAGATGTGCAAACAAAAATAAAAGATGTGCAATCATGTGCAAACAATGTGCAATCGAATCGTATAAAAAAACTTAATTGTTTCTAATATTGGGGGGCCAACTTCATCCATCTATACGGATTGAGCGCGATCTTCGATTCCGACACCGTGTACACCTCGTGTAACTTGGATTTTACGCAGGACTGCTCGCGCGTTATCTCGATCTCTCGTCGCAGACAGCGCGCGTAATCGTCGAACGTTATCGTTCTCGCGACGACGCCGCTTTTAACGCCCTTGATCTTCTTCGTGTCGAGTCTACCTTCGACTCGCAGCGCGTACATCTTCACTCTGAGCCCGACGAATTCCATCATGATCGCGCCATTATTCTCGTCCTTCATCAAAGCCGGCACTTTTTTGTTAGCGAGAGATATGCCGTACGCATTATCCACCGCGTAATCGCTCGTGTCGAATCTATCGATGTCGCGCTTCACATCCTCGTACATATCCTCGCACTCGACGCGATAGATGAGACTATCCGTGTCGGTGTACATTATCCTGCACTTGTCTCGATACAGCGGTAACATATATTCGTAGTGAAATTCGTATAAACGAATCTTGGACGCATCGAGAATGCACATTCCTACGTAAATCGGTTTGTCGAACTTAACCTCGAGTTTGCGCAATTCCACGACTACAAGATCTTCCGCGAAGACGCTTCTGCTGTGAAAGTTCGGCTTCGCGATCATCGCCTCCGCGCCGTATCGCCCGTCCCATCAAGTCACGAGCCGGACATCGGAATGATTGCGCATGTTCCCCATAATCTTACCAAACACGGCGTTATTCATCAATTTGTATAGATTTTTCTCGAATTCATTTCTCGCGCTAGTTCGCAGTCGCGTGTTCAGTTCGATGTATCCGCGCAACCATGGAGATTGCGCGAATCGTAATATTTTATGTATCTTCGTAACGCGTAATCCGTGTCGAACGCATTGTTGTAGATTACGATAATACGTCACGTAATGGCGCTTATCGTACAGCGTGCCGAGAAGTTTATCCTGTCGTTTTCCGGGCGGCTTATCGCGCGTCGGGCAAAACGGCAAGTCACCGTGAGAGTCATGAAGGTCGAGCGGATACGCAAGGTCGACTTCTAGAATATAACCGATAGGCGAATTCGACGTTATGGACATTAAGTTGATGCTCGTAACATCGTCGACCCATTGAAAATCTTCGTAAGGCAACGATTGACACATCGCCCATCCATACAAATTAATTACGTCGAAATACATAAGATACGACGGTGGTTCCAAGGGATCGTAGGACTGTACGTACTTGTTATTAGCACGCGCGTATCTATTGGAACATTGACTTAGCCCGCCGCGTATTCCGCGTTCCACGAACATTATCATATCGATGTCGGTTAACAACTCGAATCGAACGCCCGTATGCTTTAACATAGCGTCCCACGTATATTCAGGTAACGTATAATAGTGCGCGGGATCTAAACCATAACTCTTCACACACGACATCGGCCAATAGAAGAACATCGGTTTTCAGATACAGATCGCTATAGTCACCCAATGTCTCGACGCGAAACCACTCCCAGACTCTTATCGCGCGCGCGTAATCGCTAGCGGATACGATATCACCGGTCAACGAACTGTAGAACGCTTCGCGCGGCGGTAGACGAGTCTCCCGCAACTAATAAACGCTGTCGACGTATTCGTACAGAAATACACCTTTTCGCGTAAGGAGCTCGAAATCAGCGTCGTAGAGATCGGAAAATTCAGAACGCGTGATCGTCAGCTCGCTCTTGTCGAGATACGACGCTAATTTTTCGAGACTCGCGCTTAAAAACTTGAAGGGATCCACGAAACGCAATTTCACGCGTCTCCCGAACCATCCCCCGTTCGATGCGTCTTCGACGTTCTTCGTGAAGGAGATGTACGTTTCCTTCGTCAGCGGCAACAATTCGACGCTACCGGGAAAGGCGTTAGCCACATCTCTGATGATGAAATGCTCGTCGTGGCCCGATAAATTTTGAAAGAATATAGGAATGACGTACGATTCCTTATAATTTAGATTACAATTTGAATGCGCGGGACCTCTGTATCGTCCGGTCAGATGACTGTGATCGCGTACGCGAGCATCTTCCGGTTCGAACGGTCTTTCGCACACGTGACAATGCGTCGCGTTCTTGAATCTCTCCCATTCATCCGGCGTAAGATCCACCATAGGCACATAGGCGTCGAGAATAACCCTCGCGCTAAGGGCCAGATCGTACAATTCCCGGACGAACCACGATACGCAATTCTCGCCGCGATAAGCTCTGTACACCGATTTAGCGTCGTCGAACGCGCATCGCGCGTAATATCCCGCGCTATAGACCTTATGATGTCGAACGGTGGACGTGTTCGATGTTCTCTTCTCCCCCTTCTTTTCTAGCGCGCATTCCAGATCGGCGTACACCACGAACGGAAGTCGCTCCTTTCTATTATGGTTGCGAAAATTTAGCCACTTGTCGTCTTCGGTAGGAAGGACGATCGCGCACTCGTTCATTCTTCCGCAGTCCGCGCTGTGAGCCGATAAATTTTCGCTCGTTCGAAAATAATGCATGCATCTGCAACATAACACTTATTTTTTACATCGCGTACATTATTTATACTATGTAATAAATTTCTTCTTTCTTATTAGTTTCGTGCTTACCGATTGCATATGTGCGCTTTATGTTGCCGAGCGCTCAATTGCGAGCCGACGAGACGGGACAGATCCACGATACACGCGAAGTGCACCGCGTTGTCTCGTTGCGTCCTATCGTTCAGATACAACAGATTGACGTGTCTCTCCGTTTTGTCGTTGGTAAGACGCAGGGGAGCGATACCGCAGCCGCCTTTCTTGTTCTTCTTATCCAGAACGGTATACACGTTAATAGATATATCGTTAAAACGCTCGAACCTGGTGATTCCGTTCAAACTCATGGGAAACTCGACGCCCTCCAGATTCAACACCGTTGAGTAGTGAGGATACTGCGAGCTTCTTTCCGCGTCTTTCGACCGGATATAGAGCGGCGACTACCGCCCACGCGTTATCCGTAGATTGTACATTAATCAGCGCTCTTTTCAACTTGATCTCTCGCGGTATCTCGACGCGACATCCGGCGCGCATAGGATTATACCTGTTTACGTTCACCGTTAAATTTAGTATCCGCGATAACGCCCATCCGCTATCGCGCTCCTGAAACTCATCCAGCGAAGCTAGAATAGCATCGACCATGCGCCTCCCGTACCACTCTCGCAGATCGAACGTAGGAAGCGGATGATTCTTCGTTGCGACGGTCTTAACGGCGATCTTGTCGCCCGAGACGAACTCGCCGTTGAAAGCGGTATTAACCTTAACGCTGTTGTACCTGTCCATAACATGGCGTACTCGATCGAGCATTGTGTCCCCGGCATCCTCGAGAAATCGCAGAGGTTTGATGTAATCGAAATTAATAATCGCGCCGGTTAACACGCGTCTAGCGAAAGCCGTCTCGATCTCAAACCACGAAAATCCCTCGCGCCTCTCGACGCCGCCGCCCGCGCGCTCGAAACGTCGACGCAGATCGTCTCTCGCGCCTGTCAATCGAACGATTCGAGCCACCAGAGAATTGATGGTTCCGGTGGATCTTCCCCGGCGCTCGCCTCGGCATCTCTCCCGCAGAGATTCGAGATGCTCGTCGCATCGTCGCGCCCACGCGAGATGCGCGTCCGCCGTCGCGACGTTTCGCGCGCTCTCGAGAAGATAGCGCTCTTCCATCGTTTCTCGATCTATTACTAATTCTTCAATGGACGCCAAGATTTTTTACAAATAAACCACGTATCTTCCTCGTTGTACTCCTCAATGTAAAATAAAGCTCTCGTATCGCACCCGCTGCACCAATGATTCGATACCTTAAAAATTTCGTCGATGAGATCGCACGCGCGCACTACCTGGCTGAACACCGATTTTTTTACGTGCGTCGATATACTTCTCGCAAAACTCGGTACACGCGCGCAATCCGCGCAATATTTCTCTTTTTCCTTGAAATAGTATCCGTTATCGAATTCGCAACCAAACTTGTAGAAGCAATGCACAACGTGATTCACCTCCCACGAAAATTTCGGAACGCCGTATCGCCACTTCCAATTGCGGTAAAGTAAATAGCGGTCAGCTCCAACGTCCGCGAAGGGTTCGTCGAATGGCGCGACGCTCGTTTCTCGCACGAATTCTTAGGCAAAATCGATTTTTTCTTTACAATATAAACAATCCTTTGTGTAATATTCGCGCAATTCGTTCTTTAAACAATTTGGTATTTCTAATATCCGTATATCTTCGATATTTCTAATACGAGTATTCAATACTCTTCTGGCTAGTGTCGTTAAAGTATTCGGTGAATGCTTCATTGCGTACGTCGCTTCGACAAAATATTTTAGAATAAACTAATATTTTAAAATCGTCGCGATCCTTTTATAGTAACAAAGATGACAAATCGCGAACCCCCGGTCCCCGCGCGCCGGGTATCGAATAGAAATAAAACGACGCCCGCATCTCCTAATATATTAAAACAACGCATCCCTCCATACAACGCATCTATTAATATTATATTATAACGCGCGCCTTTGTATTTGTTGGAGTGAGCAGGTTAATAAATCAAAGGAAACATTTTCCGAATAAAATATATTATTAATATAAAGCGCTGCGGCACACGAGAACAGTGAACCGTAAAAAACAGCGCAACTAGTCCTTCGTTTTTCGTCGCGTCGGGACCTCCTCCTCCCCCCACGCCTTTCTGCTTAAGCTCCGCCGGTACACCATTCTATCACGCGCAGTCGATAACGCGCCAAGTTTGAAATCATTTTCGCAACAGCCCCTCTACTTAAGTGTTTTCGATGCGCGTTCGATTACATTCAGATTAGTTCGTAATGCAGTAAATTTTTCAGTGCTTAAGGCTTTCGTTAAAACATCAGCGCATTGATCATTCGTGGATACATAAACAGAGTCGATTACATTTTCTCGTTGTTTCTCGCAAATGAATTGATATCGGACATCTATGTGCTTGGATCTACGATGGAATTCGGGGTTCCTTGTTAGTTTGATCGCGCTTTGATTGTCAATATTCAGAACAGTAGGTCCAGCACACGCATGTCCGACATCTGACAATAACTTACGTAGCCACAAAACTTCTTTACAAGCCTCACTCGCTGCTATGAACTTAGCTTCGGTCGTGCTCAGGCTAACGCATGTCTGACGTTTTGACGACCACGTCACGCATCCACCGCATAACATGAACACTGTTGTGCCTCCGTGGAAGCACAGCGAATCTTTGGGGATCGTTGGCCAAATTAGAACTAAGGAGTTCGGGATCGTGCAGGGTCGTTCCGCCGTTGTAGTAAATATGTAGTTTGAGTAGAATAAAAATCATTTATTTAGTTACATCGACTTTAACTCTTCTTTTCCTTTGCGCACTTTAACTTGGCTTATCGCGGTATAGAGTTACTTCGCGTGCCTGATATCGCGGCTGCCGTCGCGAGATCAGCTGGGACGTTCTTTATTATTAAATCGTTTACTTTAGTCTGTCTCGTGGTTGCTATTGTTAATTTATTCGCACTACGTAATTGTATGATTATAACTGGTTCGTGTGATTTTGTGATTAGGACTGCCTAGCGCTCGTTGGAGGTGGGTAGTTTTATCACCTTCTGTTCGATTAGTTTTTTGGAGGGGATCGCTTAGCGACAGGACCATAGGTGGTCGTGTCGCTCGATTTTGGGTGGAAAAACCCCGGATGCAAGCTACGTATATTCTTTGCTTGCATTTCCGGCGTATCGTTCTTCGAGTCTCGCGAACGCGTGGCCTCCGCGCGTGGCTTGCTTTGTCAGCGATTGCGCTCGTAACTTTATACGTCTTCCTCGGCTTCGAGTTATAGTCGGAAGACGTTAAATAATATTTAATAATTAATAATTATGCTAATTTGGTTATAGCCGTTTTGGGCTATAACATCCCTCCCCCGTTGAAAAAAGAAAAACGGGGGTACAACGTTTTTCTTTAGTTATACCCTTTCTTATTCTAACGAATACATTATTTTTCCCGTATATAATATTTGTTATAATCGTTTTTTACTTTCTGAAATCGCGTACTTAGACTACGCTTTAGTATAAGTCTTGGGAGTCCGTAGGATATACGTGGTTCTTCATCGTATATCCTGACCGATGGTCGTTTCATTCTCCTCTTTTTATTTTTTATAATTATATATGTTACAATGGCTATTATAATTATTGTTATGATTCCGCTTGTAGCCATTGGATAAAGAAATTGTTTTTTAGCAAAGAAGTTCTGTTCGTTGTCTTGTAGATTATTATTTAATTCTTCTAGTTTATTTTTTAATTTTATTAGTTCTGTTCGGTGTAGCGTTACGTTTTCTAGTTTGTCGTTATCATGCGTCTTGTATGTCTGTAGAATATATTTATTTCTGGTAAATAGGTTTCTATATTTGTTTCGTATACTGTTTTTATTGACTGTAACGTCATATCTGTTGTTGTTAATTTACATTTTCCTTTTAATGTAATTTTTCATGTATTTTTAATTATTCTTTTGTGTTCGTGTCGATTATCGCATTGTATCGTTATCTGTTGGTCGGTCGCGGTCGCATATAACCAAGTGTGCGGTTGTCGTAGTGTTGTCCAGATCGCATTTTTCGAGCTTATCAATTGTTGTGTTACAATTGTGTTGTCGTGATAGTGTATACATTTGTATTTCGCACGGTGCGTTTTGATTCATGCGATATATCGGTATCGTATTTTCACACGTATATTGGGAATTTATTTCTATACAATTTTTTAAATCGCTTTCCGTTATTCTAAGATAAGTTAATTTTTCCTTATCTATTGCAATTATTTCATTATTTATTTCGGTTACGGTAAATATGTTATTACTCATCGGTACGGGAAATGTAATTACATTTATAATATCGTAACTCGGTTGTGTAATTAATGGGAATCGCAATATGGTATAAACATTTCTTTTATCGTAAAACGCGCTTATTTTGGTATATTCTTCTATTGCTAGCCAATCTTCCGCGTGAACTTTAAACGGGAAATACATTCCTTGTTGTAATTGTTGCGTCGCTTCTTTTAGATGTGTAATAATCGTTTCTATCGGCATTAATTTCGGATGCATTGCTCCTTTGCGTATATATGTTAAATATTCGATTGTATTTTCCGCGTCGCGTATTAACTCTGTTATAACCGCGGTGATTATTATAAAATGTTCATTTATTTCGGCGCGTTCAGTATATACCGTTACCCGTTTTTGTAAAAGTTTCTCATTTCGATCTATTATATTTTCTAATTTTTCAATGTGCGCTATAGTATTATTTACTACTTTTATTTGAGTTCGAACCACGTGTTGTAGCGTTTGTTGTTTATTTTCTAATAAATTTAATTGTTCGTTAATATGCTTTTCATCGTTCGCGTCCATTGTTCCGAACAATGTTTTCGCTATCGAGCCTATTCCGTCTATCAGTCCTCTGCGTTTGTTAGTCGGTGGTTTATATATTGTCTGAATTTGTGTCATTACGTTTTTTAGATATTTTGCTTCTCGTTTCGCTATAATATCAAGATTATTGCAAGCGTCTCGATGGTAGTGATTCTGTAGTCTCATTGTATCGCACATCTTCTCCGTTTTGTGCAAATACTCCAATATTTGTTCGTATCTGTCGTTTAATATTGTTAGATCTAATTTGATTACTAATTTCCATATTCCCTTGACGTAGTATAGCTGTCCAATTTTTTCAAAGTATAGGCCCGGGTTATATTCAAATTCTTGAATTTCATATGATGAGTCCGTTTCATATAACTCCGTGAGACCCTCGGACCGTCGGCTGTTCCAGCTGACGAGCATCCTGTAATATTATATACTTTAGTTTTATTTCTCGCGATGATATCCCGCGAGTGTCATTGTTATCGGTTAGTATCTTTTTTCTGAGATGATTTTTCTGCATGCTTTTCGACGGATTATTTCATTCAGTGTTCAGTCTTCTGTCGACATTCGTACGGTGACATTTTCATTGTCTGTAGCGAATCTTATAATTATTGCTATTTTTAATGGAGTCGTATAATTTTTGCTTTTGGTGTTTGGAGTCTGTGTCCAACCCATCTGACTTAGTATGCAGGGCGTGAAGTGATTTTACTTTGTGCGGCCCTGCTTTGCCGCGCGATCCGTTCGAGCGGGCTTGTGAGGCCGTATATCGAAGTGAGGAGCCCTTTTCGATCCAGATTTCTGTGGATTGTGTGAGTGGTCGTCGTACCGTGAGTGAGGTGGTGCCACATCCTTGGCACAGTTTGCCGTTATTTTGGACGGCGATGGATATCTGCCGTCTTGCGGATGCGGGTACTTTCCGCAACTTGAGGGCCTCTCGGGCGTTGGACCCCGCTCGACTTCCCTTGGGCCCTGGTCTTTATTGCCGGGCCTTAATCGCCGGGGGTCGTCCTTCTGGAGATCGAGGTCGGACGAGCTTGGCGACTCTTCGTCGTGCTCTCGATCGTATGCGTTATCCTGGTCGTTCCCGCAACGAGTAGGGTAAGTGTTCTTATTAATTTTCAATAAACTGCTTCAGCTTATTTGTGTGCATGCGGATTGCTTTTCTCCCCTTTTTTATCGTGTAATTTACGTCTGAGTTCTTTTCAATTATCGTGTACGGTCCGATCCATAAAGATTCGAGTTTTTTAGATCGTCCGCGTCGGAATGTCTCGTCGTACACTAATACTTTGTCACCGACTTTAAATTTTATTTCTCTAGTATTTTTATCGTACTGTTGTTTAGCTTTAATGTTTTCTTCTTTAACATGCTCTTTTGCGAGCTGGTTTGTTGCCCGTAGTCTTTCTTTTAATTCTTGCGCGTAATCGTCGTAATTATATGTCGGCTTAGGCGGTCTCGTCAGTAGGTAGATCGGCTTGGTGTCCGTAGACTAGTTCAAAGGGTGTATATCCCGTAGCTGTGTGTGGCGTCGTATTATACGTGAACATTGCGAAGGGTATCCATTCGTCCCAGTCTGTCTGGTCGTCATTTATATAATGTCTTAAATATTCGGCTAATGTTCGATGCGATCGTTCTAACGCGCCATTACTTTCCGGATGATAGGCAGTTGTTTGTATTTTATTTATTTTTAATAATTTGCATGTATTTTTAAATATTTCGCTTAAGAAATTTGTGCCTTGATCCGTTAAAATTTTTTCCGGAATTCCATGTTCGAGAACAATTTTTGTAACGAATTCTTTACTGACTGTGTTCGCTTCTTGATTTGGAATCGGTATCGCTTTACTGAATTTCGTTAAATTGTCTTGAAATGTTAATAGATATTTATTTCCGTTGGTCGTTATTGTTAACGGTCCTACGATATCTAACGCGCATTTTTCGAAAGGTTTTGTCGGTGTATCCGTGATTATTAACGGTACTTTATTTTTTCGCGATAATTTATTTTTTTGGCAAAATTCACATTTTGATATGTATTTTTCGACGTCTTTTATTAATCCGTGCCAATTATAATTTAGACGGATTCTTTTTATTGTTCGCTCGATTCCTTGATGTCCTCCTGTGGGTGCATCGTGATATTCGTATAATATCTGAGTAGTATACAATGTGTTACATTCTGGGTCACATTTTTTCCTCTATCAAAATCAACTAAAAAACATCAAAATCACCAGTAAAAACAACAAATTAAAAAAAAAACAACAGAAAGAAGAACTTTCAAAATATTGAAAGAAACTAAGGGCTTGACCTGAATTAACAAAATAAGGGCTTGATCTGAATTAACAAAATATTGGAAAAAACCTTCCAAAATATTGACAGAAATCCTAAATTCCAAGAGTGTTAAACTCTAAATCAAGACCATTTATAATACAACGACTAAGTGTCTGAAAGACTAAGCGTCGAAGCGCAAGCGTCGAAGCGCTCGGATCACATATCACTCAATAATTAGTCATGTTTAACTGTTATCTTCGTATGGCTCAGGGAGATAACACATGCCTAGTAATCTTGAGATTGTCGGTTCGAATCCCAGCAATTCAAGATTTTATTTGCCAAGTGCGGCCGGCTTGGTAAATAATATGACATGTAAAAAATAACTGAGCGGCGTTGTGTGTGTGTGTGTGTGTGTGTGTGTGTATGTGTGTGTGTGTGTGTGTGTGTGTGTGTGTGTGTGTCCTGGCGCCAAGAATAGGAATAGGCAACCCTCCGGTTCTTCGGCAAACCTTCAGTTCTTTGACAAGAGCTATACAATTCTTTCTATCACATCTAGGAAACTAGATATGAATTAGAAAAGATTGTATACCTCAGGTGCCCCATATAAGAGTGTTAAACTCTGAATCAAGCAATGAATTAAAGTTAATTGGAACTAAAAAGAAAAAAATCACCTGACGGTATGTACTCAAAACAAAAATAAAAAAGAACCAGCGCTGGCGAGCACATACCGTCAGGTGATTTTCCTCACAGAGGTTTTTGCGTACTTTGGACTTAGTCTTTCAGACGCGCCCTTCGGCAATGTCCTAGCAGGTCACTGGCACAGTGTTAATTCACTTGTAAACCTGCTTAAGATGTTCTTTTTTCTCATTCTTTTTCATGTAAGTCAATCATTACGCTCACATTTTTTTTCAATTAATATTTTTTCCATATTGAAAACAGTTCAAATCCTTTCCTTCGAAAGAACTACATTAGCGTCCCTTGGACTAAACGTCCTTCAGACTTTGCCTTTCGAGCGCCTTTCAGGTTTTGTCTGGTATTCTCATAACCAAAAGGAGACGTTTCTATATTATTATTTAAATATACTTTATCATCGTATGCTGATAATGCTATTTTATTTGTTTTAACAGCGTAAAGTTACAACTCTTTTGATGTAATATTGTATACAGTTTCAGTTGTGTTTTTACCCTCAAACAAACAGTTTTTGTACATATCAAATTTCATTTTTTTTATATTTGATCTTTTTATTCCTTCACATACTTTTTCTCTTTTATTTTTGTTATAAACTTTTTAGTATTTTTGCAAAACTTTGTTTCAGTTTCATCGTATCTAAAAGCATACATTTTAGACCGCAATCCAACCCATTCTCTTAAAGCTATCCCAAGATATTCATCTTTGAATAAACCGATTACTTTTTTATTAACTTGTGGCATCCAATCGATTTTATGATTACTCGTATCAAAATAATGTATGTTGTTTTTTATATCCATGTAAAGATCATCTGTTTCCACATAAATAATAAATGAATCAGTATCAGTTCCTAACAATTTAGCTTCATCATTATATTTTTTCTTCAAAAAATTATAATAAAACTTATACATCAATAACTTTGATAACTCTAAAACAACAAACCCACCATATATAGGTTTATTTAATGTTATTTCTTTCTTTTTCCGATACACGAGCACTTTATCATCATCTATTATTTGTCTATCTTCATAATTTTTACACCTTGCAAAATTTTTATATGAATAAAATAAGTCCACTTGACATCTGTTTCTTACCTGTTCCATTTGTTTTCCGTATACCGAATTATTCATGAGTTTAAAAAAGTCCTTTTCAAAATCATTTTTAGCTTCTTGCCTAAGTTTTGTGTTTAAGTCAATGTAGGACTTCAGCCATGCTTTTTGTCTAAATGATATTACTTTTTTTATATCTTTTAAGATTATTCCTTGATTAAGGCATTCTTGTAACATTCTATAATCAATTAAATAATTATTCTTTGATTTTAACGTGTACATAAGTTTAGTGCCAGTTGGTATTTTACCAATTCCTTTAGATATCATTTCTTTTTGATATTCGGATAATTCATCATATATAGGTACATAATGTTCGGGTAACATTGGATAATTTTTAAATTTATCATGTAATTCCAATGGGATATCCAAATCAACGAGAAATGTATAACCATATTCTCCGTAATAAGGCAAGTTCTTAATTGTCTCAAGAGTGAAATCATTTACATCTTCATATTTAAATTCTCCTATAGGAAGGGGTTGACTAAGCGCATACCCATATAGATTATTAGCATCTAAGTATAAAATATAGCTAACATGCTTTTTACTGTTATATATACCTTTTTCTATTGCTTTTTCTTTGGATAGTTTAACAGTCTTTCCAATTTTATTATCATAAAAGTAACAATTATTAGCTAATGCATATCTGTGTGGAATCATAGATATTCCACCTCTTATTCCAGTTTCATAATTCAGGTCAAGCCCTTGTTTCGTACATTTCCCTATCTGATAATAATTCTAATGTTTGTCCTGTGTATTTTAATGAAGCATCATTAGCAAAATGTGGAGCAGATATATAATATACAGGGTCAAGACCATATTCTTTATAGCATTTTTCTCTGAAATTGTCAAAAACGTCATGTAATAAAACAGTATCTAATTTCAAGTATAAATTATGATATTCTTTTACATTTTTGCATTTAAAATGTCTATATACTTTATGCGCAAATTTAAGTTTAGAAGGACTCACATTTTCATCATTTAAAGTTGAATACCATTCTTTACTTTTGCTGGGCAAATATAACTCATACATTTTAGCATAAGAGTCCATCCATTCATACATATAAATTCCCTTTTGTAGAACTAAATGTAAGTCTTCTTTTTTAAATCTCTTTAACATAGTTTTAAATTTAGAATAATCAACTGGCTTAAATACATTCCCATTACACTTTTTGCATCTTCCAATCATTTTAAGTCAGTGCTCGGATTTAGTTGCACATTTCGGCCCGATTCCGTGGCTCACGCCTATTGCCCCCCACTCACCGCTCATACGTTAGCGACGAGTCGCCAGATACGCGTAACTAAGGAGCGCGACGCTTTGTCTCAGGAGCGTCCGTATATAAGAATGTCCAAATATAATAGTAAGACAATACTTTTCTAAATGCACCGCGAAAATTCTCAAAATTAAAAGTTTTTCTTCAATATTTTATATTTCATTGATATAAAATATTGAAGAAAAACTTTTATTTATAGAAAAGTATTGTCTTATTATTATATTTGGGCATTCTTATATACGGACGCTCCTGAGACAAAACGTCGCGCTCCTTAGTTACGCGTATCTGGCGACTCGTCGCTAACGCACGAGCGGTGAGTGGGGGGCAATAGGTGTGAGCCACGGAATCGGGCCGAAATGTGCAACTAAATCCGAGCACTGTTTTAAGTACATCATGTTCGTTTATAGGAAGTAGCTTCATATTTGTTATTTCTTGAACAGATTTGCAACGTGAACAAAAACAATCGTTTACGTCAAGTAAGTTTTTAATTAATGAATCTAAACTTTTGTCCATAAATCTAAATGTATCAATGAATCTCACCTCCATATGTATATTATTAATATCTCCTTTCTTTTTAATGATGGTTTTCGAATTGCATTCTTTACAGGTTTCAATAATTTCATTCTTATATTTTTTATTGCATTCTTTACATTTTGATACGTCATACTGTTGTTTATATTGATCAACAACTACGTTATTTATGGAAATTGTAACATAATTTTCTTTTGTGTTTGGCATTATATTTAAAGCTTTCTTATTTTTCCGTGTGTATTTAGCTCCTGGTTTCAGAATCCATCTTAGAAATAATTTAGAATCATATTTCAACTTATGAAATAATATTGGTACAAAATTTGGTAATCTTAGTTTTAAGTTGCAGTTGCTATGCGCTGCTCCTCGATAACGTCCTGTATAGTGATCGTGATCTCTTACTTTTATTAATTTTTCATTAAATTCATTATTTCTTAATTTCATATTTGTAAATTCACCATTACAAATATGACATTTTTTAGCTTTTCTGAAATTGTCAATATCTTCTTTTGTCATTGCTATTGGTTTATTTATTTTTCTAAGTTCATAATATCTTCTTGCATATTTAACAATAAGGTTGTTAAATTCATTCATTAACTGTTCAACACTCCCATTATTTATTAATTGTGTTTCGTCTATTGTATCAAAGCAGAAACTATTTGGCTTATGCTCGTGAATGACATTCTTCATAATTGATTTTTGTAATGTTGCTTCGAAATCAGAACTAACTGTATATGGGTGATATTGCTCCGCACCTATGGAAAAATATTGTCTATTTAATTTAGTAGGCATTTTTATCTTTTGTTTTTCATATATACACAGAGCAACATGATCATTATACTTTTCTTCTTTCTCAAATGAATCATTACATTTTTCACACAAGTATCGCTTTCTGTGTCTTTTTATTATTTGTCCTCTTAATAAAGCACTCATATTTTTAATTCCAACTACATGCTCTTTGTATATTAAAAGATGTATACATTTTCTATCTTTATAATTATCACTTACAATAGCTTGTCCAATAGTAAACGAATCTTCGGTTCTTGAATTCTTTGCATTCGACTTGTCATTATTCTCATCTACTCTAAAAACATTTATAGCTATATTTAAAAAATCTTCATATTTTTTCATATTTTCTTTTATAATTTGTACAGGATAATTCATATTTAACATTTCATACTTTGATATATTATAATTAGAAGGTCTTTTTGCATTATCATCAGCAGGATTAAGTATACTCTCTAATGCATACTCAAAGCATCTAAGATTTTCTTGCTTCTCACATTTAAATTTATTAGTTTTAGTATTGTTAACATTAATGCAGCATTTTTTTGCTATAATATAATTAGGTAATTTAACATAAGTTCCACCTCGAAGAGGGGTGTATTTATCGGACTGTAAATCAAGTTGAATAACTCTATCGAATGTAAACTTGGTGTTTTTTGCATTAAAGCTAGCAAATTTATTTAAAATGATATTATATATAATTTCTATTATATCAGATATGATATCCTCAGATAAAATATGCTCAACATTACTATGAAAATAATGTGTATGTAAGTCAAGTACATTACCACATAAATCCAATACATGATATTGCACCTTTGCAACTAATTTTACTGTTACAGCTGTATGTTTTCTAAATCCAGTTCGTATTTTATCTTCTATGTATAGTTTGGTTCGTCTAAGAAATATACTTAAATCACAACTATTTATATCCGAGTAGAATGAATAATCAACAAGCATGTTATTCCACACGCCTTTAGCTCTAACAACTTTTACTTCCTCTTCTTCATCACAATAATTGTTTGGTAATTCTTTAAAGTCTTTTGATTTATTTATAATCCCATCTTTCCTTTTTCTCGGTTGCGAAAAAATATTTTCATGAAAAGGAAATTCGTTACTACTTGATGGCTCCATTTATTAGCGAAAATTTTTATCAACATAATTTTTAGAGTTAACATTCTTAAATCTGTGAAAGTTCTGAACATAATTCATCATTTTGTTGTAATAGTTCATTAATAAATTTATCTAATTTGATATGCCATTCTAGTTTAAAATGTCTAGTCATATATCGTTTTGGAACTTCTTTAAAGCATACATCACAAGTAATTTTTTCATTTTGAAGTTTTTTACATTCATAGCAGGTATAACTGATTCCATATTTTAAATTATTTGATTTAACAAAATTACAATGTGGTTTAATAATATGACATGTGGAACATTTCCTCTCCATTTATTATATAAAATTTTTATTAATTCATCACTTTATTTTGTATATTGAAGGACGCTTAGTCCGTAGGATGCACTTCATGAAAGTCAATCATTACGCTCACATTTTTTAAGGACTTGACCTGAGTTAAGTTCGGACCCTCTCCTTCGAAAGTAAGTTTTAATTTATCAAATAGACCTATGTTATCTCCAAAATGAAAATACATTACATTCACAGGTTTAGTATAAGCAGGTAATTTATTTGCAACAAATCTAAATATCGGTCCTTCCACAAAATTTGAATATACACACATATCAAGGGCGTCCTTTGGACTTAGCGTCCCTTGGACTAAACCTTTCAGGTGTCTTTCAGATGCTTGACCTGAACTAAGAGTGACTCCCTTCTGGTTTTCACCTTTGAATATAGTTTCTTTACCCGACTCTATAACAGCATATTGTGGAATATCAAGGGCTTGACCTGAAATAAATATTTTACCAGGATGGGTTATTATTAATTTTACAGGACTATATACCCTTGTTTCATTATTATTCTTCTCAAATTTAGATTTGTTTATATCAAAAGCTAGCGGTACTTCTTCTATGAGATTTATTCTTTCTTCTTCTATAAGATTTTTTAAGTTTTGAATAGCAAATACACCCTGGGTTAGTAAACCTAGATTAATTTTACCAGGTTCTTTTTTAATAAGAGAAAGTCCTTCATTTTCAGAGTTTAACACCCTTGATTCTATTGCGTCAAATATTTTGTTCACTAATTTATCATTTTTATCAAATTCAACGCTAATAGAACTCACTTCTAAATCAATTTTATATTTTGATGCCCAGTTCTTTTTTTCTGTTTCTAGAATATTTTTAACTTTATATATGACATTCTTTTGAATATCTTCAGCTGAATTAAGACCTTGACCTAAATTAATAGCTATTGTATACTTTGTTAGTATCCTTCGGGCATAGCCTTCCAGGCGCCTTTCAGGCGCATCCTCTAAATTTATTTCTTCCGGCACAAATAAAAATGTAATTTCAGATGATAAAGCATCCTTCGAATTAAGCGCCCCCTGGACTAAGCGTCCTTCGGACTTAGCGTCCCTTGGACTTAGTCTTTCAAACACCTTTTCAGCGCCTTTCAGGTGCCCCTCAGACTGTCTCAGAGTGTCTGAGTCAGACACCCTTTTGACGCTTAGACTTTCTGGCGCGTTATCATATCCAGGAATATATATATCTACCAGCCCTATTTCACCAAACTTTATGTGTTTAAGTTTATCAAAACTAAAAGATACCCCATCTTTTAAATTTCCTTTCAGTTTGTACAGCATTTATTAGCAATTATAAATTATAAATTTATGTATATCTAAACATTTTAATTTAATTAATTTAAAATTAATTAAAATGATTGAACTATCATTCTACTCATAACCATATCATAAGCTATAGTCTTTTGGTTTACAAATACTACGTAACAATTTAATCCCTTGAAAGATTTGGGAGAATCAGCAATTAAAATTTTTGGTAATTTCTCCACAGTGGAAATACTCTTTGGTTTATTCCTCAAATCAATATTAAAAAAGCAATTATATTTTATAAAATTGTCAACCGTGTGAAACTGAGAAATCATTCTATCAGGACCATATAATGCTTCATCGTATTCTGAACTTGAACGATACAACTCGTAATAATCTCCTTTTTCAATTTCATAATTTTGAGATTCGGAAGGATGTCTTTCTTCTCCATACAATATTTGAATATTTTTAATATTAGCATGGTCCCAATTTGTTGGATTCTCATTTTGGTCGTACAGAAATTTATCTTTTATAAAGAAAACAAATGCCCAGTTTGATTCCTGAGTAAAAACAAAATCATTTAAGGGCATACGTAAAGTATTTAAATCTGGTAATCCTCGATATTCTACACACTGAAAGCATTTATATGTAAACGCATATTTACCAGCTAAACTAAAATGTTTCAATTCGTCTATCAAGTTTGTCGTTGTAATTTCATCATATTCAATATACCAAACTTTTAAACGATAACTTTCTAAATTAATTTTTCCACGAGGCGGGGCTATTTCGGCGTCACTAAACGTAAACAATGAGTCACTCAAATCATCTTTTAAAGTCATTACAATGTGTATGTCTACACCAAATATAGGCCCACTTATATCATCAAAGAAACCAGGAATTAAATCTCCCATATCAATTGTAGGATAAAACAAACCATCACCCTTAATCAAACCATATTTTTTCTCAGCGATAAAACCACTTGCTTGACCACTTCCTTCGCCTTCGTTTGAAATATTAGCGCGCTTTTTCAATGTACTAACATGACCAACGTTATAATTATTATCCAACTCAGTATTGAACATTGAAACTTTAATCAAGCTCCACATGTACGCAAAATAACTGTTAACTAAAAAGCTAGTTGTACCTTCAGGATAAGCACTTCCATCTTCCTTTGTAACTCGTATTTTTGGTAAATTTCTTGTTTTGTTTGGCATAAAACCATGTTTATCATTAAATTTTATATGAAAATCATATTCCTTGCCATGCCTTTTAATTTCAGGATAAATATATTTGTATCGTAATTTCACAATTTTATTTTGATATTTTTCAAACAAAAGGTCTTGATGTGAACTATGTTTTGATGCCATTTATAAGATTTATTTTTTTTGCATTTTGGAGCTTTCAATTTGCTATCAAAATATTCATTATATTTTACGTATGTAACCTTCATTTAACATTTTTATTTTCTTTTTACTCACGCATTGATTTTGTTTTTCTGTCTTACACTTTAGGCAATATATCAATGTCATTTACTTTCAAAAAGGCTAAGTTTGAAGGACGCTTAGTCCAAGGGACGCTTAGTCTATAGGACGCTTATAGTATAAAACATCCTTAATATCACCTATTCCGATTGTTTTTATTATATCTTTCCATTTTATTTTTTTAACTCCCAACAAATAAAGAACTATTATACATAAGTAACCACAAATAGCTGGATCACCTTTCTTTTGTACTTTCTTTGTATCAATAATGAGTCTATCTCCCCTGAAATAATTTTTCAATTCTATAGGCGCATCTCCCCCCACAGAATAAAAATAATATATATGATTTTTATTTTTGAAATAGCAAACCCAATGAAAAAAAAAGATTAACAATACCACACTCATTTTTTCTAATTTTCTTAGGTAATTCATTTAAATTTAAATAGACGTTTCTAAAATTAGGTATTTTAAGTTCTTTTACATATTGTTTTATATCATCATCTGATAAAGCTTTTAATACTAAATTTTCAACTTCTTTTTTAGATAGGCTGAGTTCTGCACCTTTATCATTTTCCATTTGTCTAAATACTTTATTTGCATTTCTAATAGATAATGATGGAAATAGTCCATACAGTATTTGTTTTTTTAACATGTTTTGAATTCAATTTAATTTTTTCACCTGTATCATAAAACCAAGCTTTCTTCAATTTTCGTTTTTGATAAGATGATAGGTTTAATTCCATTTAATAGCGATATTTAAAGAGTGATGATTGATATTTTGGTGTGTTGAAAGTTTCTTCACGTGGGACATCGAAATTATAATGTACAAATGGCATCATTTTATCTGCCCGAATTTTATCTATATGGGTTAGTCCTTCGTCATGTCTAATCTGTTCTTTTAATGTTTCATCCAGAAATTTGTTCTCTTTAACTGTTCTATATATATCCATACCTGAACTCATAAGATAATATAAACCAGCGAATATCATTGGGAGAGTTGCTAACCAACGAAAACCTCCTAAGTTCTCAATAGTCTTGCTTGACATCAATCCAGTTGTTTTATATGGATGATTTTGATCTTCATAATATTTTAAAATGTTCTTAGCTAATTGTGGATTCTTTTTATATATTTCCAATGCCCTCTTTAATAATGATAACAAATCTTTTTCATTCATGTATCCCATTCCTAATTTTGTTTTTAATTTCATGGCATTTGTAACAACCCACGCCCAAAATCTTTCCGACTTACTAGCATCTGGTGACAATACTCTCATCCACGCTGCTTCTTGTAAAGTTTTATCTGCTTTCTTTATTTCATTATAATCTACATTTGGGTTTGTATAATAAAAAAGATCGTGTTGTTTGCAATGTTCATCTAAAGGATTTATTCCTTTCCACCCCTTTTTTAATCTCTCCTCAACATTCGTAAAAGGTCCACAAGCATTATATCCCAGTAAATGCATTTCTGGAACCTTTCCAGTTAGTTTATTTGAAAGTTTATTAATAAAACCACCCCCTTTTTTACTTCCTTTTCTAATTTTTGACTCACCCATTTCTTCCAATAAATATCTCAAAATATATTCCCATTTTGTATATTTATTTGAAGCTGGTCCTTTAGTAGGATCATTATCTTTATAAATTGCATTAGTTTTATAAATTATATTCTGATACTTTTTTATAGCATCTTCACCATAAATATCTTTGAAATTATATGGTACTTTTTTTTCTGTTAATAATTTTATTAAAGGATTAGTAAGTTGAGTTACTATTTTTATATTATTATCATCATAAAAAACAAGATTATCATTTTGTGTTACTCTTACAGTTTTATTCCCTATCATTAACCTATCATCATTGTCTCTGTCACGCCAGAATCCAAACGTTTCATCATAAAGATGGTTTTTATATTTATTTCATAAGGGGCCTCCTTCTTCTTTAATTCTTGGTGACATTGGAAAAGTTGATTTTTTAGTTGAATGGCTCGAGCTAACAGATGGTACCTCATCCAAAGGGTGCTCGAAGGTCTCTTCAAATACTTCATCACTATCGTCAGTCTCTGTATAACCTTTAAGGAGTTTTATTATTTCTTCAAGTTTAGTATCTTGATAAGGCTGTACATCTGCGGCGTCCTTCGGACTAAGCGTCCCTTGGACTAAGCATTCTTCGGACTTAGCGTCCTTCGGACTTAATCTTTCAGACGCCTTTTCGGCGCCTTTCAGGTGTCTTTCAGGCGCAGATTTTAGACTCGAGTTTAGTTTATCAATCAATATGTTAATTTCTTTATTCGTTTCATCCAGTCTAGAAGTTATTGGTTTATTTTTTTCCTCTAAATCTATACTTTTTTTAGTATTTAAATTTCTTGCATTTTGAAATGTTTTTCTTAATTCATTTTGCTTCTTTTCTATTTCAGCCAGTTCTTGTGGAGTTGTACCCATCATTTCATATGTACTTTTAAATGATCTATTTCCAAAATTAAACCCCGTTTTCATATTAAAAACTGGAGATATGCATTCAAGAACCGGAGGTTTGTTAAGTGGTTTTAACATCTTATGAATACCGTCTGTATTTAACATCTTATGTGTACAGTCTGTATTTAACGGTTTTGTACTTAACGGTTTTGTATTTGACGATGATGGTGAAGCATTCGACAATTCTGAATCAGTATTTAACAGTTGTCCTTTGTCGAAGAACCGAAGGTTTGTCTCAAGAACCGAAGGTTTGTCTGATACATTACGTAAATTTCTTCCCATTTATAATAATAATATTAATTCATTATTTTTTTGAAAGAAATATTTATCATTTTTTGTTTTATCAATTCCCAAAAATCCATGTGTTTCTGACCAAGCTTTTTTACAGAACTTACAAAACTCTTCATATGTTAATTCAGAAGCCAATTCTTCATGTATTTTTTTGAGATTATCTCCAAACTCATTAAAAATAAACCACAGATTTGAATTTTTTCTAATTATAGGGTTTATTTTAGTGTATTTATGATATAATCCAAGAATACTAATATTTTTATGCCTTCCTTCACAATAATATCTTATTATTTTACTTTGATCTTTCAGCATTCCATCATCGAAAATTACTAAACTATTTGATGCACATTCTTCTACCGGTAAAATTTTTTCCCAATTACCCTCAAATAAATAATCAATATCATATTTATCTTTTTCCAACTCTTTCTCTAATCCTACATAAGTAGGTTGGTCTATAGATGGACTATAAACATATAATTGCCTATATGGTAGCCATTTGTTTGCGACAAAGTTAGTAGATAAAAATGTTTTTCCACTACCCGATTCTCCTAAAATTATACCACGTACTACATCTGGAAAGAATCCGCCACCCCTTTTATATTTATCTATAAAAATAAAATGTTTCATTTTTAGATGATGTTTGGACATTTATTAATAATAAATGAAAGCACCTGAAAAGTTTAGCCCAAGGGACGCGAGTATTTTAAAAAACGAATGAGTAATTAATTTATGCTCGCGCATTTTTATTTTCTTTATGCTCGTACATTTATGTTTATCGAAAAAGTTATAAGTATTTTTTAAATTAGTAGTATACATTTATTATTTGTTTTCTTTGAAAATACAAGTATTTTTTAAAATGTAAAATTGGTATATCACTTAGTAAAGCAATATTTGCGGCATCAAGTTTATCAGGTATTGCTGTTACACTATTATTTGTAATAAGTGTCATATCTGTTATAATTGAAATACTAAATAATGAATTCAAAACATCATTAAACGTCTGAAAGACGTCTGAAAGACTAGCACCTGAAATACTTTCCACGTGAAAAGTACTTAAAACAAATGAAGCTAAAAGGTTATTCTGTAATAAATGACCGTTAGTAAAAACGATATTATTGATGAATTACACAAACCAGCAAGGAGAAATTATCCAAGAAGATCTACTATTACATTAGGAATCGATGATCTTTGTCAGGCTGATCTTGTTGAAATGGATTCGGGTAACTTAAAGGGAATATCCAAAATTAATAGGGGATATAAATATTTATTAACAATTATTGATACTTTTTCCAAATTTGCTTGGGCAATTCCTGTTAAAAATAAAACTGGAGAAAGTGTATCAAAGGCAATGAGTATTTGTTTTAAAAACCTATCTCAAGGGGTTGACTTGAACTCACAGCATAAACCACCCAAAAATCTACAAACTGATAATGGGAAAGAATTTTATAATAAAGATTTTAAAAAACTCATGGAACAAAATAAAATTAATCATTATTCAACATATAGTGATAAAAAAGCTGCAATTGTTGAAAGATTTAATAGATCACTCAAAGAATTAATGTGGAAACAATTTAGTATACAGGGTAATTACAAGTGGGTTGATATATTACCAAATTTGTTGAATATTTATAACAATAGAAAGCATAGAACTATAAGAATGACACCATGTGAAGCGTCCTATGGACTAAGCCTTTCGGGCGCATCTGAAACTAGTAAACTACTTGAGAAGACGTCTGAAAGACTAAGTATGAAGGATGCGCCTGAAAGACACCTGAAGATGCGCCCGAAAGGCTTAGTCCATAAGACGCGATTCAAAGTTGGTGATTATGTAAGGATTAATAAATTAAATCATATGTTTGAAAAAGGATATACGCCTAATTGGTCAACTGAAATATTTGTATTTTTCTGTTTTCTTCGTTAATTTAGTCAGTGGCTTGGCTATTCTTGAGAAGTCTTCTATGAATTTTCTGTAATATCCGGCTAGTCCTATGAAAGATTGTATATCCTTCACTTTCTTTGGCGTCGGAAATTCTTTTATTGCTGTTAATTTTGACGGATCCGGAGATCCCATCTTCCGAAATAATGTGACCTAGATAAATCACTTCCTTGCGTAAAAATTCGCATTTATCCGGCTATAATTTTAAATTATTTTCTCGAAGTCTCTGTAGTACTTCCTTAAGTCGTTTGTTGTGGTCTTCTAGGCTTGATCCATATATAACGATGTCATCCAGATAAACTAAACATTTTAGTCCTTGCATTCCTGTCAGAACTGAATTCATCAATCGCTGGAATGTTGCTGGCGCATTCTTTAGTCCAAACGGCATTCTATTAAACTCGTAATGTCCGTAGGGAGTTGAAAATGCTGTTTTATTTTTATCTCGTTCGGTCATCGGTATCTGGTGATATCCTGATGCCAAATCTAAGGTAGTGAAATATTTGGCGTTTCCTAACTGGTCCAATATATCGGTGATGTTGGGCAGTGGAAATGAGTCGCCTATCGTCAGATCATTTAGCTTCCGAAAATCGACTACTATTCGGAGCTTTGGTTTTCCAGATGCATCGGCTTTTTTCGGTATTACTAATAGGGGTGCGTTCCATTGACTTGTTCGGATTATGCCGTTTTTTAACATTTCTTGCACTTGTTTATTTACTTCCGTTTTATGCCTTTCCGGAAGGCGATACGGTCTCGTGTTTACCGGTGAGGTATCGGCGCGCGTGTTTATCTCGTGCTCTACCGTCGCGGTGCACGTCAGTGGTTCTCCGTCCAACTGAAATGTATCGTAATATTCTTCGCATATCCGTAAGAGTGCCTGTTTTTCTTCTGAATTTAAATGCTGTGTTCGTAGTAGTTGTCAAATTTGCGAGTATCGTGAGGAAGTAGGTTTAGAATTTTTTCTCGTTTGTATAGTGTGTATTTCGGATTCTCGGTCGTATTCTACATCTTCGATAACAACATGTGGCGTTTGTATCTCGACTTCTGTATCGGTCGTATTCATTACACTAACGGGGCATGCGTGATCTTTAGGTTCTACTAGACAATTTCCGATATAGACTCCTGGGGCTGTTTCTTCTGCTCGTACTACTCCTATCCGATTTTGATTCGTTGTCGTTTTTACGATGGTTTCGCTGCGCGGTTTTAGAATGGTTTTATTAAATGAATGGAATTTGAGCACGGCGTCTCCTATTTTTAGTTGATTTTGTTTATAATCGCAAGATACCGAATGTTGTCGAAGGAAGTCAATTCCTAGAATTCCTTCATATTCGATCGGAATGTCATCTCTTACAACGTAAAATGCATGTTTTATTTTATGTCCATCTATTTTAATTGTAGCGTACTTTTTTCCGATAGTGTGTACCTTATGCCCGGTTATGCCTGTGAGCGCGATTTTATCCTCATATATGAGGGTATCGCCCTTTAATTGTTTTAATTTTATTAACGAGATGGTTGATCCTGAATCGCACAACATCCGTAATTTTTCATCCTTTGCTTGTCGCATGGGTAGTGTTATTAACAATAAATCCGTCTTCTTCTGTGTACTCGGCGTATCTTTAATATGCGTAACGTGATATTCGGACGCAGGTCGCGGTTGTTTCTTTTTAGATTCGCTTTTATCATCTTCGCTACTGTTACCGTCGGACTCGGAATCTCGCTTTTGTTGTCGCGGATTCTTTCGGTCGTGTGTATTTTCTTCGCGTTTTTTCTGGTTACCGTTCAAACCCCAACATTCGTCGCGGGTGTGTCCAGATTTTTTACAATGTTTGCAATATTTATTTATTGCATTTATCCGCGAGGATTTTTCCGGTTTAGGAAGCGCGTATCGATTACTTCGACAATCGCGTCCGTAATGTCCGTTTTATCCACATTTAAAACATTGCGGAGTCGAATTTCGAATCTGTCGCGAATTGCTTGATTCGTATTTATTTTTATTCGGGAAATTGCTTATTCTTGCCGTTGGTCCGATAAGTTTTTCTTCAGCGCTCGCGCCCGTTATCGCTTCTTGGAGCGTCGTATATCGTTGCGCGCGTACAAGTACCTTTAATTCGTCGCGTAATCCGATTTGAAAATTTAGTAACGCCTGTTTTTTAATCGTGTGTTGGATCGTGCGTTTTGATAGTGAGAAGTCCTCTTTTCCTTCAATCATAGCATCGTACAATTTCATTGCTAGTAATTCAACGCGTTGTCCGAAAGCATACGCGGTTTCATTTGATTTTTGTCTTAATGAATTGAACTCGATTTGTAAGTGCGTAGTACTTTGTTTAGATTGGTAACAAGTTTCAAGTTGCTGTTTTAATTCGTCGAACGTTTGTAAATCTCGCGTCTCAAAATCCTGCATCGCTTTTCCTTTTAATTTTGTAAATAAGATTGCTTGAATTAACGATTCTTCGTCCGCGGGATTTATGTTCTGAACGGCGTATTTACACGCGTTTAAAAATTCTTGCAGTTTATGTCGCGAGGTTCCGTCGAACTCGGGGATCATTATTCTTGCTTCCTTTAACGGCAGATAATTCGGGGCGACGCTTCGTCGATTTCTGATATCGCGTCTCGTTCGCCTATATGTTGTTTCAAACGCATCGTTATCGTTTTCCCTGCGAGTATCTGTATGACGGGGTAATTGTGTGTCCGCGCTTTCTAGTCGCGTTACTCGTATGTTTAATGAATTAATATCCGCGCGTATTTCATTTAAAATGTGGATGATCTGTGTATAATCTCCTCTTTCTTCGCGGTTTCTTTCGGGAGGCGGCGTGCGGTCGGCCTCCGCTATATTTTGGTCCATCTGGCGGATGGATCGTCGCATATTGTCTATTTCTTCGTCTATCGCGCCTCGCGGCAGATTTGCGGGAGTACCTTCGTGCGGATTTCGCGATTCGGCCATATTATGTTTTTGTTGGCGGTAAATTTCTTCCGGGTCGAACAGATCGCTCTCGTAGGAGGTTAGTGAAAATTCGCGTCGTAAAGATACTCTACTTGGAGTTCTGCTAATATACGGTCGCGTACGTCTAGTCTCGCGTTGAATGTGGTCTGTGAGGTCAGTCGTATCACACGGAAAAAGGCTTTCGTCGAAACTATTGAACGGAAATTCGCGTTCCTTGACGACGTTCTCCGGTAACTCGGGCTCGCTTTCGCTCGAGTATTGCGTTTCTAAATTTCTTCGCGCGTTATCAAAATTTTTTCGCGGTGTTAGACTTAAGCTAATTGCTTGTCGCGCTGGTTCGCTTAATAACCACGATCGGTTCGCTATCGGTTTCGGTACGTTAGAACTTTCCGACATTCACGCAATTACAAATATATTATGGGCTTACAGTAATAAGACGGCTCGCATGTTCGCTCACTGGGTCAGTAGGTTGCTGATGCTGCAATCTCTCGCTCGGCGGCTGATAAGGCTGGCGGCCTGATGCTCGTCGTACGACGGTCGTTGCCCGGCGGCGATGCGTCGTCCTTAGAGATCTCGTAGGTCGGCGTTGATTCTCGTACTGCTTGTGTCGTCCGTATGTGTTGCTTCTGCTTGTGTCTGTCGGCTTTAACTTGTTTACTGACGTGCCTGTTATTTACTCTTTTGGTTTTTTACAGGTCTTTATTCGGCGAGTTGGCTGGCGATCCTTTGGCACATCCCACCGCTGCCACCAATTTTGTTGTGCCTCCGTGGAAGCACAGCGAATTTTTTGGGATCGTTGGCCAAATTAGAACTAAGGAGTTCGGGATCGTGCAGGGTCGTTCCGCCGTTGTAGTAAATATGTAGTTTGAGTAGAATAAAAATCATTTATTTAGTTACATCGACTTTAACTCTTCTTTGCCTTTGCGCACTTTAACTTGGCTTATCGCGGTATAGAGTTACTTCGCGTGCCTGATATCGCGGCTGCCGTCGCGAGATCAGCTGGGACATTCTTTATTATTAAATCGTTTACGTTAGTCTGTCTCGTGGTTGCTATTGTTAATTTATTCGCACTACGTAATTGTATGATTATAACTGGTTCGTGTGATTTTGTGATTAGGACTGCCTAGCGCTCGTTCGAGGTGGGTAGTTTTATCACCTCCTGTTCGATTAGTTTTTTGGAGGGGATCGCTTAGCGACAGGACCATAGATGGTCGTGTCGCTCGATTTTGGGTGGAAAAACCCCGGATGCAAGCTACGTATATTCTTTGCTTGCATTTCCGGTGTATCGTTCTTCGAGTCTCGCGAACGCGTGGCCTCCGCGCGTGGCTTGCTTTGTCAGCGATTGCGCTCGTAACTTTATACGTCTTCCTCGGCTTCGAGTTATAGTCGGAAGACGTTAAATAATATTTAATAATTAATAATTATGCTAATTTGGTTATAGCCGTTTTGGGCTATAACAACACGTATCCTGATGTAGATCTGCGCAAGTCTGGGTCAGCCGCGTAGTCTGCGTCGCAGTATCCAATCAACACATTAGTTTCTTTATCAGACTGGAATAAAAGCCCGAAATTTATCGTATCTTTCAAATAGCGAAAAATGCGTTTTACCGCGTGCCAATGCGATTCGTCATAATTATCGAGGTATCTACTTACGACGCCGACCGCAAACGCAATGTCAGGTCGAGAGACCATTGCTAAAAACAAGGGCGAGCCGACGGCTTCGCGATATGGCGCATTCATGATACATTTCTCAGTCGGATTAGTGAGTTTTACATGTGGATCAAACGGCGTTTTTACAGCATTTGCCTCGCTCATGTTGAACTTCCGCAAGATTTTATTTACATAATTTTCTTGACAAATGAAAATAGAATCTTTCTCGCGTGAGATTTGCATTCCGACAAAGTAATTCAATTCACTGACAGTTAGATCGAATTGAGTCTTCAAGACTTCAATGAACTTTTTTAGCACATTAAAATCTTGCGCAAGTGCCAATCCGTCGTCCACGTACAACGCTAGATAAATTTTTATTCCTTCAAACACACCAACGTACACGCATTTGTCCGCATTGCTTTGCTCGAAATTTAAGCTCTTTATGAAGCTGTCAAATTTTTCGTTCCCGGCGACATCGCCCGGCTTGTTTCAACCCGTAAATTGCCTTGTTGAGTTTCAAAACTAGATTTTCACCTTTTACACTTAAACCGAAAGGTATTTTCATATAAGCCGTTTCCTTGAGACAGCTGTTCAAATAGGCTGTACTCACATCAAATTGCAGAGAGCTCAAATGTTCGCGCACGGCAACAGCGAGAAGAGTACGCACCGATTCGTATCGCACAACGGGTGAGAAAATTTCCCCATAATCTGTCCCTGGCTCTTGCGAACATCCCTGCGCACACAAACGTGCTTTGTAGCGTTTTGAATTTTCGTCATTCAAATCTTTGATTTTGAACACCCACGTGAAACCTATTGGCTTTCGTGATTCCGGTAATTTAACTACATCCCACGTCTTATTTTTAACATGAGCTTGTAATTCCTCGTCGATTGCCCGTTTCCATAACTCGGAGTCATTGCAGTTAAGAGCTTCTTCGTAACTACGAGGCACATCGTAAACGGTAACACACGCCTCGTATCGATTGGGAGTACGTAAATCTTTCCGGTTGCGTAGCTGATATCGCGACAGAGGCTGTTCCGGCTCCTCAGTTTCGAGCGCATTCGATCGCTCCTCTCCGATCTCAGGAGCGTTGGTAGGAACCACGTTCTCGTCAGCGATCACGTCATCGTTCAGCTGTTCGACTGGTAACGGGTGCACTTCGGCTTGTGGACACTCAGGATTACCTTCTAAATTTTCGTCGGATTTCGGCAAAATCTCGTCGAGGGTGATCGACACGGTTTTTTCTTTCACGTTGACATTTTCAGTTTCATTAAAAATTACATTTCTCGACACGACAACGCGACCAGTTTCCGGATTGAAAAGTCTATAATTTTCTGAATCATTTTGGTAGCCCACAAATATCAATTTCTCAGCTTTTGCGTCCCATTTCTTTCGAAGATCATCTGGCACAAGCACGTAAGCCTTGCAGCCAAAGGTACGCAAATGCGAAACACGTGGTTTTTTATTCGTCCATAACTCGTAAGGTGTGGTTGTATCCGAGCGGGGACCGAGCGTACGATTCAAAACGTATACCGCCGTGTTGACGGCCTCGGCCCAAAGTCGCTTCGGCAGACCTTTTGCAAGCAATATGGTACGCGCGGACTCGACAATGGTGCGCATCTCGCGCTCAGCGCGCCCATTTTGCTCGGGTGTGTACGGTGCCGACGTTAACAGCCTGATGCCTCGAGAGTTCAAAAAATTCTCGACTTTTTTATTAATGTACTCTGTCCCGTTATCCGCGCGAACAATCTTAATATCTTTTCCGAATTGATTTTTCACAAGGTTGGCATACCTTTCAAGAGCTTCTAACGTATCATCTTTATGCTTAAGAAAATTCACTGTGCGAAAACCAGATGACTCATCTTTGAAAAGTACAAAAAATCTCGCGCCGCCAACAGACGCAGTTTGCATTGGACCGCACAAATCAGTATAAATAATTTCTCCAGGTGCAACCTCCCGATTATTCTCTCGAGTTTTAAAAGAAAGTTTCGATTGTTTTCCGATTGGACAATTCTCGCAAAAGAAATTATCTTGATCTTTCAGGGACAAACCGACAACCGCGTCACCCTTCGCTAATTTTCTGATCGAGTCACTGTTCGCGTGCCCAAGACATTCGTGCCATAGTTTTAAAGGGGCAACAGATACATAATTAGCTTCGTTGCGCATCATACATTTTATGAACATTTTTATCAAATTATTACACAGCCTTATGCCTTGAGCTAATAATGCATCTTTCGAATAAATACCAGCAATATCATTTTTCATTACGATCAATAAACCATTCGACATGCATACACCTGCGGAAAACATATTTTTATTTAAATCGGGAACATAAAGGACATTCTCGATTGTGCCGTCGAGCCACTTTCCGTCAACAAAACGCTTGATAGGAATTTTTCCTTGACCTTTGACAGCCAATTTATTTCCGTCTCCGAGGTAAACGTATTCATCGCGACACGGTGTAAATTCAGAAAACCACGTACGCTGACAAGACATGTGGCGCGACGCACCGCTGTCGAGAACCCAAAATTGTTTTTCGTCAGAATCGTTAAGATAAGTAAAATCACCAGTGGGCAGCGAAATGCTCACTTCGCGATTCTCTATTTTTTGATAAACTGAAAAAGCACATACATTCGCGGAATTTCCGCTAGACGGTGAATTATCATTATTTTTAGGATCACGCGATCGCTTCTTAGCGTAACAATATTTCGCGATATGTCCCGACTTTTTACAGAAATTGCAAATAAGATTTTTTTTAGATCGACCTTGATCATTACGCGCGGCATTATCTTCTTGTCTGCTGTTGTTTGTAGAAACGCTTATCGTAGCCAAAGCGCTGGCCAAGTCGTCCGCAGATGTCATCCTGGTTTCTTCTCGAAGCAGTCTCTCCCTCAAGGAATCCAAGGTCTGGTTTTCTTCCGCCACACTGTCCCATGCAGAGACGAAAGCGTTGTATTTTGACGGCAGGGTGCCGAGAATCTTCGCCATGATCATTACGTCGGACACCGCCTGGTCTATATCCTTCAATTGGTTGGCGATATTTTCAATTTTAGCGATGTGCTGCGCAATCGAGTCTCCACGCGCCATGCGATATTCGTGAAAGTTTGAAGTCAGCGCCAGTTTATTCGACGCACTTTTTTGTTCGTGGATACTTGAAAGTTTTCGCCACATTTCACTCGCCGTAGAACAGGTCACTAAGTAATCGAGTTGGGTGTAATCCATAGATGACGACAAAACAAACATCGCCTTTGCGTTTTTCCTCATCCAAGCTTTTCTCGTTTCGGCATTTTGCGGCGTTTCAGGATCAGGTTTGATCTCTATTCCTTCGACGAGATCCAAAAGGTCGTGAGCAATGAAAATCGACCTCATCTGGAACTTCCAGAGTTGAAAATTTTGTTCGTTGAATTTCGTCACATTTTTCAGTTCGGAAAAATCGGCCATTTTGGCGCTTGGCGTAGCGACACTGAACGACTCGAGCAGAGACAAAAAAAAGGCCACAAAACAGTTTAATACACGAAAACTTTGGAAATGTTCACAATATTAACTTGCACAGAAGAACGACGCTCCTGGGCCCATAACCTGTTGGAGTGAGCAGGTTAATAAATCAAAGGCAACATTTTCCGAATAAAATGTATTATTAATATAAAGCGCTGCGGCACACGAGAACAGTGAACCGTAAAAAACAGCGCAACTAGTCCTTCGTTTTTCGTCGCGTCGGGACCTCCTCCTCCCCCCACGCCTTTCTGCTTAAGCTCCGCCGGTACACCATTCTATCACGCGCAGTCGATAACGCGCCAAGTTTGAAATCATTTTCGCAACAGTATTTCTGTATTGTTACAAAATAAAAACGCTCTCCTTTATTGCGAGAACCTCTCTTTATTCGGCCTCCGTCTATTCGAGCGATAATCTCGACGCCGACCTATCCATCGATCTATTTATAGATCTATACGGTACGCCTAATGATGACAAGCGCGTCTCGTATCGCGCCGAGGTTCGCCCGCGATATTTTCTTATCTAATCATTTTTCAATTTATCGTATTTACATGTCACGGGTCATCGCGACTCCCCGAATCGGAGATAAAGCGACGACTGCGTCTCGCGCAACGCATCTTTAACGCACCTGATGCGATAACGCGAACTCTCGCCCCGATTTCGTCACCCCGTACCCCTCGCCTTCTCGCCCCGCTCGAGCTCCACAGCTACCCCGACCCCCTCAACCCCGCTTCCCCCCTCGCCGTACGTACCTCTCTGTTTTTCCCCCTGTCCGACCTGCCTCCGTCGGATATCCTATCTCGTTTTATCCGCATGTTTATTCTCTCACTGTTATAGGGAGTTTCCAAAGCAAAGTAGGTTAGAACCGGTCTTACTCACCTACTGACCTATCTCAACGGCATGCGACGATCGACGCCCGACGACCGACAACGAACGTGAGATAATGCTGCTCATCGAATTATTGTAAGTCGAACAATCAAAAATTTGTAAACGCGTGAATGTCGGAAAACCGAAACGTGCAACAAAAAAGCGTAGCGAATAAATCGTGGCCATTTAGCGAACCAGCGAATAGAGCCATTAGAAATAGCGCAGTGAACCCTATAAGAGTAGCAATAGAAGTACTTCGGGATATATGCGATAATGTACGAAGAAATCTAAGCGCATTAAATTCAAGCGAGAATTTGTCCGAACCAGAACTCGGAGCAAACGTTGTAATCGAACGCGAATTTTCATTCGGCGAATTAGATAACAGCTTAATAGCGAATAATATAGAACTAGATTTTGAGGTCGAATCATTGATAAGCGCGTCTAGCAGACTAACACACCGCCGCGAATTCTCATTAACGTCATACGATTCGAGTATCTTTGACCCCGACGAAATCTATCACACTCGAGACATGTATAACCCAAGCACTTCCGCATCGCAACCCATCACATCGGAAGATGTTGATCAGGAAATTCAGCGATTACAAGAAGAAGCAAATAGAAACGCGTCACAAGCAAACGCGCAAGCTCAATACAACCCGCGAAGAGAAACAAATGGAGCAACTGACGACCTTAGGGAAATATTGCTAGAAATGAGAGAAGAAATTAGAAGTATGCATGCCGAGATAGACGATTTAAGAACTAGAGGGCCGCAACCCCGGCAAAACAACGGGCATAGAACTCCGCCGGGAGAAAGAACCGAGACCGCGTACGAGTTCACATCCGAGGATGTACGGCATCGAAGAGCACGCGGATCCTTACCATTAAAAGAGGCTCGCGGAATGATTCCGGAATTCGACGGATCACCAAATAAACTGCAAGAATTTTTAAGCGTGACTACATATGCAGTAGAACACATCGACCCGTTAGATGAAGTAACGCTATTAGGAGCAGTATTATGCACGAAATTAAAAGCCAGAGCAATGCTAGATTTTCAAACGCGTAAAATTCGAGATTTCGCACAGTTGAAACGAGATTTAGAGGTCTGTTACGCAAGTAAAAAGAGTACGATCCATCTACAAATCGAATTTAACATGCTAAAACCAAAACCAGGAGAAAGCGCGCGAACTTACGGACTTAGAGCAGACAAATTAGCCATGGAGCTATGCGAGTCAATGATGGAAGGACGTCATCATACAGTAGACAATAAACGCGTAATAATGGAAATAATACAAAAGCAAGCTTTAGAAAATTTCCAAATAGGATTGCAGGACGAAATTAAAACAATTGTTCGATCGCGAGGGTATACTACGTTGCAAGAAGCAATAGCAGCGGCCAGCGCGGAAGACAAGGTTAAAGGACCGTCCACGATCAGCACGCGAAGCAAACTAAATTTCACACCGACCTATAAACAGGAAAATAAAATAATCGTGCAATGTCAAAAATGCGGAAAAACCGGGCATTACGGCCGAGATTGTCGAACTAGCCGATACGCAAACCGATTTTCATTGCCAAAACCCGATAGACAATCCCGCGTAAATACGGTAAATAAATATTGCAATTATTGCAAAAAATCCGGACACGATCGCAAAGAATGTTGGTTATTACACGGACGACCCAATAGAGATCAATCGAGCCGAACCAAACAATATAATTCGCGATCAGAAAATAAAAACCGTAAGAGTAACGAGCAAGGAAGAAAGAAATCTAACACTGCGCACAGTAACGACGAGAAAGACAAGGAAGAAACGAAGCAGCGACGACCCGCAATCGAATATCGCGTTACACACGTGAAGCGTGCCCCGCGAACGCATACAGGACTACATTTAGTCGCTTTACCTATGCGAGAATCGAAAAAAGGAAAAATAAATTTATTGTTCGACACGGGAGCAGCTATATCACTAATTAAAGTAAAGCATTTAAAAGACGAAACGCTAATAACAGAAGATAAAATAGCGCTTACAGGAGTAACAGGACACAAAGTATATACGATAGAAAGAATCAACGCCACAATAAATTTAAACGATGGTAGAATCAAACAGAGAATGTATGTCGTAAAAGATGATTTCCCGATCGAATACGACGGAATATTAGGAGTGGACTTCTTGAAAAAACAAGAAGCCAGTTGCAATTACTCGAAGAAACAATTGAGAATCGGACGGAATACTTTGAAATTATATCCGTATCAGAGAACCACATTGCAACCCCGTAGTGAAACCATAATACAAGTAGCTACGAATAAAAATATGATAGGCATCATTCAGGCAGAAGAAGCCGCACCAGGAGTATTTATAGGAAGCTGCCTGGTCGACCCACAAAATTATCTATGTCCCGCAAGTGTAATAAACACAACAGATAACATAATCGAAATGTTAATGCCGCAAGTAACAATTGAAGAAATCACACAAGAAAACACGGTGGAAATAAACGCCGCACAAGCGAAAAAGGGAGAAGATGACATACCGAAAAGATAACATGAGCCCTTCGAATTGACTATTTAAATAAGGAAGAATTAAGAGCAATAAAGGAGATATGCGAAAATTACAGCGATATATTCCACATCGAAGAGAACCACTGACTTGCACCAACACAATCGCGCATAAGATTGCAACGCAAGCAGATAGCTCACTGGTCAACGTACGGTCTTACCGTCTGCCGGAGAAGCATAAAGAGGAAGTAAATCGATAAGTCCGAGAAATGTTAAAAAATGAGATAATCCGACTAAGCACGAGCCAATGGAACGCACCGTTACTGTGTAACGCGGTCACTTCGCTCGACGCTCGGATCGGCTCGTCGGTGTCCGGGTTCGAGAGGAGGGGAGATTCAAGCTTGCGTAGACACAGTATAGGTAGAAAAGATAGTTTATTGCAGGTGAAATATATACAGAGTAGCGTGCAGGGCCGTGCGGTGTTAGGCGGCGTGCGCTTGGTGGCAAACGGGCGCTAGGATGCGAGCGCAGCGGGAAGCGTAAGCGTGAAGCGGCCGGCGTGAAGCGGCGTGCAGCGTGAAGCGGATTTGACTTAACTAGGATTTTATTTACATGCGCGTTAGCTTAATATCTACGGTGACGTTATGTACACGCGGGTTGATCGCGACGCGGTTATCCCGGTCGGGCTTATTTCTGGCGGTTTATAATTACGGCGCGATTTACAGGCACGGACTTAGAATTAGCAGGCTTATAATTACGGCGCGGTTCGCAAGCGCGGACTTACAGTTAACCGGACTTATTACTAGCAGGTTTAATTCTACGGAGCGGTTATAACTAGTGAGCTTATTACTATCCGGTTATAGGATGACGGCGCGGTTATAGCTAGCGGACTTATCACTAACGGCTTATAATTACGGCGCGGTATCTACGTGCACTTATAGCTACTGTCAGGGTAGGCGGCTGGGTATTGCCGGCAGGCCTGAGTGTCACGTCGAGCTCCGCCTGCAACGGAAAACCGGAAAACCCGGCGGGGCTGAGAAAACCTCAGCCCGCGCTGGTGCGGGGAACCGGAAAACCCGGCAGGGCTGAGAAAACCTCAGCCCGTAAGGTAGAGAGAGCCAGAAAACCTGGCAGAGCTAAGAAAACCTTAGCCCCAAGAGGTAGTGGTCAGGTCGGTGTCAGGAGCAGGATGTCGGGACAGGATCTGGTCCCGATGTCTCGGCCGGCCGGGCTTATATACCCGGCCGGCATCCCCACTACGCGTTGTCGGTCCGTCGGGAGTTGGTTCGCTGTGGCGCAAGCGGGACAGCACGAGCGGCATACGTGCGAGCGAGATAGCACGTGCGGCGTACGTGCAAGCGAGATAGCACGAGCGGTGGGCGTGCGAGCGAGATGGCACGTGTGGCGTACGTGCAAGCGAGATAGCACGAGTAGCGTGCGTGCGAGCGAGATAGCACGAGTGGCGCATGCGCAAGCAGGATAGGTATAGCAGGAAGAGACAGTGAGGCATGCGAGGTTATACATATATATATTCTAAACATATTTAACATATTTACAATATTTACAGTATTATTTACAGTGACGACCCTGTCGTTACATCACCCCCCCCCCCCTTGGTGTGGAGCGTGCCGGCGTGGCCTGGTTGGGGTTGGCCCGCTTGAGGTGGGTGCTCCGGAGGGTCCCGTCGTGATTGAAGCGGAGGACCCACTGGCCCTCCGGAGTCCACTGCCGGTATCGCCGCTCGACGTGTCGGGCGGTGTGCGGTACGTGGATGGTTCGCCCGGGTGCCACATGGACCGTGGTTGGTTCCGGCGGGCGAGCTCCCACGGGCCGCTGACGGCCGGCGGCTGTCGGTCTGCGGATCGGCTGGGCCGTGGCGGCGCATGGCGTTGGTCGCGGGCCGGCTGCTTCGGCGATGCGACGTCCGGATGTCGGCGTCGGGTGTCCGATGGTTGGCGCCGGTGTTCGCGTCGGTGGCCGTGGTCGCGGGTCCGCTCGTTGAGGTGGCGTTTCCCTGACGGCCGGACTGGGCCGTGACGTCGGGGCCGGACGCGATGGCGGGCGCGTGCTTGTCAGTGCTCGCGCCAGTGGTCGTGGTTCCGCTGGTGGCGGCGCTTCCCTGACGGCCGGACTGGGTCGAACGGGCCGTGGCGTCGGGGCGGATGTTCGCCCGCGGTTCAGCCGGCGGCGATCTGGTGGCGGCGGCGGGATGGTCAGGAGGAGGGCCTTCCTCCTTGTTTCGGCGTCGCCCCGTTGTATGTATGTGCCTACCCGTGGCGGTGGTCGGCGGGTGGCGTCGGCTCGGGGCGGCGTTGTTCCGTGCGGTGGTTCGGTGGGAGGCGGTGCCGGTGCGTCCGAGAGGTCGCTGTCGGACGACCATCTCCCGAATAGTGCCTCTAATTGGGCGCGCTCTGATGGTGTCGGCATCGTGGCTAACGATCGATTGATCGCTCGATTTCCTGGCTCGCGGATTTTTATACCCTTCGCGGGGTGTGGCGCGGGTTGTTGTCGCGGCTAGCCGAGCGCCCTCGGGTGTTGTTCGGCGGTACCGACGGTGGTCAACGGCCAGGGCCGGCGTCACGGCGGCGTTGTTTGGGGGCGGTGCACTCGGTTGGTCGGGATCGTTCCTTCCCGTGCCTTGGTCGTCTTCGGTCTGGTCCGGGTGCTCTTTTAGCTCTTGGATGTGGACGTGGCGGTGCCAGCGCCCCCGTATATCTCGCAGGTCTACGATTACCGGCGATATAATCCGTCGTATCTCCAAGGGCCCCACAAACTTTGGGGCTAATTTCGCGTTAAACGCGTGGGCCTTATTAGAGAGGGGGTGGCTCCTTTTCCACACGAGCTCCCCAATTCGTGGCCGCCAGTTTCGTCGCCGTAGGTTGTAGTGGCGCTCCTGATGTTGAAATGCTCGGGACAGGTGAATTCGCACGAGCTCGTGCGCCTCCCACAGATGTCGCTCGGTGGTTTCCGGTGCGGTGGCGGCTGCTTGGTGTTGCCGGTCTTCGGGGTGCGGCCGGGCTAACTCTCTGCCATGGTTGAGGTAGGCCGGAGTGTACCCGGTGGCCTCATTCCAGGCGGTATTAAACGCGTACTGGAGGGCGGGTATATGCTCATCCCAGGTTTTTTGGTTTCTGCCCACGTACTGTGCGACCATGGTCTTGATGGTCCGATTCGCTCGCTCGACCGGATTACACTGTGGTGTGTACGGTGGTGTGGTGCGGTGCTGGATGCCGAAGGTCTGTAGCAGCTTCGCCAGTTGTGCCGATTTGAGCTGCGTCCCGTTATCTGACAGCAGTGTTTGGGGGCACCCGTGGCGGTAGATGACCTGCTGGCTGAAGGCCTTCGTAACGTTGGCTGCGGTGGCCTTCCGTAGCGGCGCGATCTCGACCCACTTCGTAAACCGGTCTTGCGTTGTGAGCAGCCAGGTGTGTCCGCGGTTGGAGCGGAGTAGCGGTCCGACCAGGTCGATAGAGGCCTGCTGCCATGGTGCGGTGACCGGACTGGTGTGGAGGTTTCCGGCTGGCCGTCGCTGGGAGGCTTTGTAGGCCAGACAGGTGGTGCAGGAGCGTACATACCGCGCGATATCGCGGAACATCCCTGGCCAGTAATATTGTTGCGCGATCCGGGTGATAGTTTTGGCGGTTCCTAAATGGCCGGCGGCAGGGTCATCGTGCCAGCGTCTGAGCAGGGCGAGTCATTCGGTTGTGGGTACGCACTGCTTCCATTGTTTGTCCGCCGGTATCTCCCGGAAGTCCAAGTCATGGAGGATGTGTCGGTACAGCCGTCCGTTGCGCATTTGGTAGTCGGGTCGGTCGGCGGGTCGGGTTCGCACGTCTTGGCTAATCCGACGATACCAGGTGCACGGTGGTGTTGGTCGCGCTGCGGCGACCTCTGGCTGGCGAGAGAGCGCGTCGGCTACCTGGTTCTGCGAGCCCCGGCGGTACTTTATCTCCATGTCGTGTTATTGGAGCTCGAAGAGCCAACGGGCGAGTCGACCCGACGGGGCTTCCAGGCGTTGAAGCCACCGCAACGACTGGTGGTCGGTCAGCACCGTGAAGCGGTACCCTTCCAGGTAATCCCGCATCCGCCGTATCCCCCAGACTACGGCGAGACACTCCAGTTCGGTGGCGCTATAATTGCGCTCGGCGTGGTTCAGCGTCCTGCTGGCGTATGCGACTACTCGTTCCCCCTCCGGAAGCTGCTGCGTGAGCACGGCTCCTAGCCCGTGTGCGCTGGCGTCGGTTTGCAGCGTGAAAGGCTGCTCGAAGTCGGGACACGCCAACACTCGTGCGGACGTTAAGGCCGCCTTGAGGCTCCTGAAGGCCTGATCCTCGACCTCGGTCCACGTCCAGCGTGCGTTTTTGCACGTGAGGCGGGTTAGTGGCGCGATGACGGTGGAGAAGTCGGCTATAAATCGCCGGTACCACGAGGCGAGGCCGAGGAATTGGCGGACTTGCCGCAAGTTAGTGAGTGCCGGCCAGTTGGCGATTGCGCTGATCTTGGTAGGGTCGGTGCGGATTCCCTGTCGGTCCACGATGTGCCCCAGATAACGGAGGCTATTCCGGCAGAAGTGGCATTTCTCGGTATTAAGTCGCAGCTTGGCGGCTCGTAATCGGCGGAACACCTCGGCCAGGTGTTTGAGATGGTCTTCAAAGGTCGGACTGGCTATCACGATGTCGTCCAAATAGACCAGGACGTGGGGTTCGAGCTCGGGCCCCAAGACGGCGTCCAATAGGCGCTGGAACGTGGCGGGGGCCGAATGCAGCCCGAATGGCATAGTTCGAAACTGCATTAGCCCTCTTCCCGGTACGGTGAAGGCGGTGGCAGGTCGGCTCTCGGGTGCCAATGGTACTTGTCAGTACCCGTGTTTGAGGTCCAGCGTTGTGAGATATTTCGCGCCCCGGAGCTTGTCTAGCGTCGCCGCGATGTGCGGTAGCGGATACGCATCTTTCCGCGTGACTTCGTTTAACTTTCGGAAGTCAATGCAAAACCGGTATGTGCCGTCCTTTTTCTTGATGAGCACTACCGGGGAACTCCAGGCGCTTTGCGATGGTTCGATAACGCCGGCTTCCTCCATCTTTCGGACCTCTTGATCGATAACGGCTTGCATGGCCGGATTGCGGGGTCGGTACCGTTGCTTGATCGGCTGGTCGGTGATGAGATGGATGCGATGCTCGATACGGTCTGTTGGGCCGCGTATTGCGTCAAACGCGGCCAGTTCCCTGTCCAGGAACTCTCTTAGCCGCCGGTCCTCGTCCTTGGTTCGCGGGGTCAATCCGGTCGAGATCTCGCAAACCCTGGCTCGGGCATTGGTGTTCGGGCCCGGAGGCGCCAGTAGCGCGACCCCGAGCTTGGCCCAGAGGTCAATGCCTATCAGGACAGGGCCACTGAGATTTGGCATGACCTGGAACGTATGTAGCACCGTTCGTTCGGCGGTGGCGATCGGTAGGTCGATCGTATGGGTGATCGGAACTGTGGTGCCGTCGGCCAAGTTAATCTGCTGGTCTACCCTCTGAGGGGGCTGGCCGCAGTACGTGGCTCGTTTCGCAATAGCCGGACTCACGAATGACATTTCGGAGCCGGAGTCAAGCAATGCCCACAGGTGTCGACTGAGTAGGCGGATCTTTAGGTGCGGCCTGGGTGGCGGTCGCTGGTTCCCCGGCCTGTGGGCCGTTTCCCGACGGCGGGTGGCAGTCTCGGGTGAGTACGCCGTTCTTGCCGCAGCGGGAGCAGAATTTGCGTGGTGGCCGCTTGCAATCGAGGCGTGTGTGGCCTCGCTGTTTGCATCGCCAACAGCATTCTTCTCTGCTGTAGGCGGCGGCCGCAATCGGTAAGCTGGGCACGTTTCGTAGCGGCGGTTGTTCTTCCTTTTGCCGGCGGAGGACCTTTTCGTGCTCGGTTGCCCGTGTGCTAAGCTCGGCTACGCTGGTGGCTTCTGCTGGCCGAATGTATAGCTGGTAGCTGGAGTGCAAGTTGTTATATAGCAGGCGGGCCTTCTCTCTTGGTGTGTAGCCCCCGGCACGCCTCATCATCGTCAGCAGGTCCGTGGCGTACTGGTCGAAGGATTCCCCCGATCTTTGCCTCCGGGCCTGGGCGTCCTGTCGTAGCTGGTCTTGGTAGTCCGGTGGGAAGTATTTCGATCGGAAGGCGGTACAGAAGTCGTCCCAGGTCCCCCAATCCTCGTAATTATTACGGTACCATAGCAGCGGGTTCCCTCGCAACATCTCGGGCAACCCGAGGAGGAATAACTCGTCGGCGTAGCGGTAGGATCGCTTGAGTTCGTCTAGTCGCTCGAGGAACGCGAACGGGTCTTTACCTTCGAAGCACAGGCCCCATTTCCGGATTCGATCTAACACCGCGGTGGGGTCGCGTAGCGTCGGTTCGGCGTGGTCTGGTGTTGTCTCGGTATGGTCTGGGTTCGGCTCGGTATGGTCGGGGTCCGGCTCGAGCCGTACCGGCGTTGTCTCCCCTTTGTTTGGCATGTCGGTGTTGCCGTGTTCGGGGAACAGCCCGGGATTTTTAGTTACGAACTGACGCAGTCGATATCGCAACGCTTCGATATTTCCGGTATTATCGAGACCGTGGGAGACTAGTTTAGTCGCGAGCTGGGCTTTCGTTAGCAAGTATATCCAGGAGATTTTCATCGGGGTGCGCACGCAAGCTGGAGTCTCTACTGGGCAGGTCCCTGTTCGGGCGCCATGTAACGCGGTCACCTCGCTCGACGCTCGGATCGGCTCGTCGGTATCCGGGTTCGAGAGGAGGGGAGATTCAAGCTTGCGTAGACACAGTATAGGTAGAAAAGATAGTTTATTGCAGGTGAAATATATACAGAGTAGCGTGCAGGGCCGTGCGGTGTTAGGCGGCGTGCGCTTGGTGGCAAACGGGCGCTAGGACGCGAGCACAGCGGGAAGCGTAAGCGTGAAGCGGCCGGCGTGAAGCGGCGTGCAGCGTGAAGCGGATTTGACTTAACTAGGATTTTATTTACATGCGCGTTAGCTTAATATCTACGGTGACGTTATGTACACGCGGGTTGATCGCGACGCGGTTATCCCGGTCGGGCTTATTTCTGGCGGTTTATAATTACGGCGCGATTTACAGGCACGGACTTAGAATTAGCAGGCTTATAATTACGGCGCGGTTCGCAAGCGCGGACTTACAGTTAACCGGACTTATTACTAGCAGGTTTAATTCTACGGAGCGGTTATAACTAGTGAGCTTATTACTATCCGGTTATAGGATGACGGCGCGGTTATAGCTAGCGGACTTATCACTAACGGCTTATAATTACGGCGCGATATCTACATGCACTTATAGCTACTGTCAGGGTAGGCGGCTGGGTATTGCCGGCAGGCCCGAATGTCACGTCGAGCTCTGTCTGCAACGGAAAACCGGAAAACCCGGCGGGGCTGAGAAAACCTCAGCCCGGGCTGGTACTAGGAACCGGAAAACCCCGCAGGGCTGAGAAAACCTCAGCCCGTAAGGTAGAGAGAGCCAGAAAACCTGGCAGAGCTAAGAAAACCTTAGCCCCAAGAGGTAGTGGTCAGGTCGGTGTCAGGAGCAGGATGTCGGGACAGGATCTGGTCCCGATGTCTCGGCCGGCCGGGCTTGTATACCCGGCCGGCATCCCCAATACGCGTTGTCGGTCCGTCGGTGGGAGTTGGTTCGCTGTGGCGCAAGCGGGACAGCACGAGCGGCATACGTGCGAGCGAGATAGCACGTGCGGCGTACGTGCAAGCGAGATAGCACGAGCGGTGGGCGTGCGAGCGAGATGGCACGTGTGGCGTACGTGCAAGCGAGATAGCACGAGTAGCGTGCGTGCGAGCGAGATAGCACGAGTGGCGCATGCGCAAGCAGGATAGGTATAGCAGGAAGAGACAGTGAGGCATGCGAGGTTACACATATATATATTCTAAACATATTTAACGTATTTACAATATTTACAGTATTATATACAGTGACGACCCTGTCGTTACAACTGGTGTTACGTCCTGGCGACTCCACGATTCCTTCCTCCCACGACGTTGCGATCGTCAGTTGGTGAGACTGAATGAATCGTTCAATAAACAAAGCATCTTGTGCCATACGTTTCTTTTAAACAATGTCATTTGTCAGTAACTAGATCCACGAGTATCCGTGGGAAAGACGCAAGGAAATCGGTGATGGAAACCATGCCGGTCTCGAGATAAATAAAAAATAACAGCTACCCCTTGCAGTAGAATTTCCGGCGGAAGAACAAGGAGATTACAAGAACTTTTAACGAATTGTTTAATAAACGCACCTGCATTAATACTGATAATAATTTTCTAACGGACAAGTACAACTGGACCAATAACGATAAAATCTCCTTGACGAAAGATTTAATAAACACAACTGCATCAACGTTGACAAAAATAATTATAAGGAAGTAAGACCCTTTCCCAATCAGATCATGTGCGCGAGGGTCCCCCGGAAAGGTTAATGTTTAAAGAACTTTTGAACTAATATCGAACTCACCAACCGACGATCAGCACGGGTAAAAATATGAAAATAAGAGATACCCCCTGCCGAATGAGGACACTGGCACGATTCTAATTCGTTAAAATCTTGAAGAATCCCTACTTTTGCATAATTTCAATTCGTTAAAGTTTTTGGAAGATCCCACTCCAAAAATTAGAAGACACCCTCAAAAAGGGAATTATAAAAGAAAGAACTCGTAAGACTCGAAAACTCATTATTCATTCATTCTTTCAACATCAATCAGTACCGGGCAATCAGTCTCGTGTGCGCGCATAAAGACCAAAACTCGCAATTAGAAAAAGAGTGACCAGTTCAATATCAGTGTCCTCGTCTTGGCGTCGTCTCCAGCCCAACCCGGCATCCGCACAGCGTTACATCCTAGCGAAGGACGACAAGTTTTGGCAATCTACTCAACCTACTAATCAAAAGTCAGCAACAAAAGTAAGTCTCTAATAACTCAGTTTAATTACATTTTTATTCCCGCAATAAATAACCTTGTCACTGGTTCCATAGTGAGAACCAGATCGGGAAAAAATTACGAATTCCAACCCGCCACTGCAAAGGTCCGTTCCGCGAATCAGAAGACGCGAACTTCTGTAGATTTAAAATTAACCGTAGCCAGTAGTAGTAGTAGTGATTACTCAGTAAAAATACACATAGACACAGCCACTGAACACACAACCCTTCCTCTTTCCCCCTATCACTACTCCCTACGTCCCTAGAGTTACTTCCCTAGTTAATCTCCAATATATCCTTCGGAACCAACTTCTCCCGAACTCCCGCTTACCCCCGATCGTTCTCCTCGTTGTCAACGATCATCCTTGATGATTCACCCCCTCCTTCTCCTCCTTCCGAATTAGACGAGTTCGAGAAGGCATTGCAAGATTTCTGCAACGAACTCCCTGATTTGGAGGACGAATCCTGCTATCAATCTCCACTCCCTCCTTTTTCCCCTCTCTCTCTCTCTCTCTCTCTCTCTCTCTCTCTCTGCAGTGGAGAAGACGTGTCAAACATCGCTCCGCAAAAGTAGTAATTTTTAAACGGTTAAATAGTTACGGGAAGTGATAGAAAGTTATTCAAGTCATAGCGGAATAGACCGGCATTAGCCATGAGTGTTATCTAGCCGGAATATGCTGATTTGTGGGTGTGAGAAGTGCATTTCCTGTCTGGGACATCAAAGTCTCACACGACAGGTAGACATTAAAAGTGGACACAAAAGTGCTGACGTGTGACAGTGGAACAGAGGTGACTGATCGCTTACGCTGATATTAGCGGTTTCGGCCTTCGGGATGTAGTATAAAAATGTTTGCAGATGATACGTTAATATATGTAACTGGAGAAAGCAGCGTGGAATTAGAGAGCAAAATGAATATGGCATTTACTATAGTAGAAGAGTGGATGAATATAAATAAGTTAAAAATGAATGCAGGAAAAACGAAATATATGATTGTTAGAAGTATAAGAAAAGAACTGCGAGGTAATATAACATTGAAATGTTTGGATGGAACTGAGATTGAACGTGTGAAAATAATGTCGTGTTTAGTATCATTTTTATCGCAAGAATCTCATTAATCCATTATAATTATATTCATATTAATAACATCCAAAATGTAAGTTTCAGTTTTTATTTTGTAAAATGTTTATATTTTGTACATAAGGAAAGATCGCCGATGCTATAGAATCGACAAAAGCGAGATCAAGAAAGAATGAAGGAGCAAGCGAGATGACAAACATCAAAGTGTTCCGAAGTCTCGCTCGCCAGGCTCCCTTTATCTGTAATCTTTGACGTGTATATGTCATCTTATTATAGAAAATAAAATCTCTGTATTTCGCATTTTATATATCTGAAAATAATTGTAATGGATTAATTACATTTTTGCGATTAAAATGACACTAAATATGACATAAATCGGATTATTTTTAATGAAATAAGTAATCATAATTTTAATTACATAATTGATTAAAAATTATCCGATTTCGTGTTTCGTATCATTTTAATTGGTAAAATATCATTAATTTATTTTCGGATCAATAAGCGCGAAAAACAAAAATTTTACAGTAACGGTATATAACGCGAGAGATTATAGATAAAGCGAGCCTCGCGAGCGAGACTTCGGAAGTCTTTCATGTTAGCTATCTCGCTTGCTCCTCATTCGTTCTCTCTCTCTCTCTTTCTCTGCTTGTTCTTTATTGTATTCTTTCATTCCCATTATTATAATCTTTTATTCGTTCGACTTTTATTCTTTCTATTCTTGTTTTCCTATATGATAATAAATTAATTTATTCATCTTTATTTTATAAAGCATAAATAAGATATTGTATATTTTATAAATAAAAAAAGTATTATGTATGTGTGCGTGTGCGTGTGTATTTTTGTATGTGCATGTTGTATTTAACTATAGTGAAACGTAATTATATATTGTATTAACTATAGTGAAATAAAAAAAGAAAATAACTTGTATTGTATATCTCATTTATGCTGTATAAAATAAAAATCAATAAATAAATTTATTTATTTTTATGTAAGGAGACGAGAATAGAAAGAATAAAAGTTGAGCAAATAAAAGAATATAATAATGGGAATAAAAGAATACAATAATGAACGAGCAGAGAGAGAGAGAGAGAGAGAGAGAGAGAGAGAGAGAAGCGCGAGTGAACGCGTAAGTGAATATGCGAGGAGCATGAAGCTAAGCGATACGTAGTACATTCGAGCGAGCGAGCGATTAGAAAGAGACAGAGCGTGACAGAGCGTATGATTGAGAGAAAAAAGATACTGCAATAATGTTAGTGCGTACATGTATATTACTCTCACACGCATGAAAGAGAAGAAGATAGTACGATTATGTCTGTCCTTGTCATGTAAGATTGCAGCTCTGTCTATCGCGACATCACGCAACTAATCTACTGCTCTGTTTTACTCTTGAGCCTCGATTTCGCACACACACATATGCACGAAATTTTTGCAGACAGTAATCTTTTTTACTAGGCTTCTAAACACGTTTCTAAACGTTCACCTATATTCCTTCAGGCATTTCCGATCGGAGAGGTATCTTATTTTGCACGTACACATTGCAAAACTTTTATATTACATAAGTATTGTTTCGACCTGACGTCAGAAGCCGATAAAAAAACTGTAATTTTTTAGTTTCTTTCCGTTTTTAACATAAACTCGTGAAGTCTCATCTTTGTTTCGATGTGTACTTAAATCGTGGAAAAGGATTTATTATTCTATTCAACTAAAAAAGATATTTCGGTGTGCAAAATAATAATCGCTTTGGTCGGTAAAACAGACGAGCTTTGGATCCCCTTAACGGATCAAGGAACAAATTTTTTAAGTAAAATATTTAAAAACACTTGCAAACTATTAAAAATCGAAAAGATTCAAACAACCGCGTATCATCTGGAAAGCAAGGGAGCGCTGGAACGATCTCACCGGACTTTAGCCGAATATCTCCGACATTATATAAACGCCGATCAAACGGATTGGGACGAATGGATTCCCTACGCGCTGTTTACGTATAATACCGAGTAAGACACCGCACACGGCGACAGGGTTCACACCCTTCGAATTAATTTACGGGCACCGAGCAACATTACCGACGACATTGTCGCAACCGCCTAAGCCTACGTATACATACGAAGATTACGCACAAGAACTAAAAGAAAAATTACGTGCCTCACAGCAAGTTGCAAAGGAGCATCTGAAGAATGAAAAAATAAAAACTAAAGAAATCAAACTCAAGGTAGGAGAAAAAGTCCTCTTGTACGACGAAACAATTCGCCGAGGTCGATCGAAGAAATTGGACTCTCTATGGACCGGACCCTACACGATAATCGAAAAGAATTCGGAAGTGAACTATACAATAAAAAGGGGAAGGAAAACCATACGCGTCCACATAAAACGATTAAAACCGTTTATTGAAAATTAAAAAGTAAGAGGAAGAAGAAAAAGAAAAGGAAAAATGCGCGAATAAAATAAAAAATAGAATAATAAGAGAAACAGAAATAAAAAATTCCTACCTTAACGTCCTCCACGTCCACGTCCAGCACCGCGACCCTGTTCCCACTCCCGCACAAGGGCCTGCAGGAGAAGCGCACGACCACGCCCCACAGGACGAGGCTCAGAGTTGAGAAACCGACTACGGCCCACGAAACGAGGCGCCGGATCCCACCGGAACTCAAGCCCGCGACCCCGATTAATATGAAGCGGCGGCGCGTCCACAGGCACTTTAGGCACAAAAACAACGTCACGATCAATTACTAGATCCGGAAGACTTAGTAAATCGATCTCGCGAACAAGCGCGGGCGCCGAGATTTGATCCCGAAAGGAGCGGACGAAATGGTCGTGCTCCTCCGGATCTTGCCCCGCGCGACGCCCGTTATCGCGCACCGAACTCTGTCCCGCAGCAAAACGAAACTCGCTCGAATTCGGAGCCATGAAAATTGACAAACACAAATGGATAATAAAACACAACGTGATAATAAAACAGCAAAAACGTTCAAGACAAGACGACGTCGGAAGACAGACTGAATGGAAGAGCGAATAAATAGCTTGGAAAGGGCTACATAAAAGCAAAATAGCTGCATATGCATCCAGAGAAAAAGAAATGCACCGCAAATGATTCTAAGAAAATATTATAATATAATACAAAGCTTTCTATTACAGGAGTCTTATTGCATGGAGCACCTGTAAGGAAATCGAACCTGATACCCAAGCCGAAATAAAAGAATTTAAATATGAACCGGGCATCTACTTCGAAAAAATGGGCAAGATAAACCAAATCGAATCCACATGGAAAATGATGATAAAACTAGATATCGCCGCAATGGACCATCGACAGGAACAACGGAGAAACTATATGGCACAGACGAGAGCTCTATGCTACGATAAACCATTGCAAATAAAAATGAACGAAACCTGCCACAACTTGCTATAAATAGCGGAAAAGGACAGGAAACAAGCAGAAAAATTGCTAAAACGTCTGAAAATTGCGTACCAAGCACCCAAGAAGACAAGACGAGGGCTAATCGACGGTCTAGGAACGATATCTAAAACACTCTTCGGCACAATGGACGCAGACGACGAAAAAATTATAAAAGAGCAATTAAATCTCATGCAAAGAAATCAGCAAACGCTGCAGCACGCGATGAAAAATCAGATTAAAATATTAAACGCAACAATTGCGCATGTGGATAATGTTGAAAAAGTTCTGCAAGAAAATGAAGAACAATTTTTAAATATAACAGAGAAGATGCGACAAGCCTGGATACAAACAGAAATCGGCTACGAGAAGATCTCGACGAACACTTTGTAGTATTAAATGCCATAATAAAAGATCTAACAAACGATCTTATGGACATTATCGCGCATCTGACTAACGCGAAAAAAGGGATAATCGACATAAGATTATTATCTATAGAAAGCATCCTAGAGAACCTCAAGGAAACCGCGTCACAAATACCGCAGGGAACGCACTTCCCATTTCAAATATCCGCAGAAAATTGGAGAACAATCAAAAAGTTCTTAACAATCAGCGCGTATTACGATAATACAAATATATTTACTATTATAAAGATCCCGCTAATCACATACCCCGAGTATGATATAATAAAGGCAATTCCACTACCTACGCACAAATTTAATAATACATTTATATTTATAGAAGTAAATCAACCGATAATAGCGATAGACGTAGATAGCCGAACGTATTTACGCCTACCGAAATCGATCTAAATAAATGTGTGCGAAATAACGATCAATATGTTTGCGAACAAAATTATCCCGTACATTATTTAGACGAAGGAGCGCTATGCGAAGTACAAGCATATGTACAGTTAGAAACGTACACAAACAATTGTAATATTCGACACATACACACGAATACAACAATATGGATAGCGCTGAGTAACGCGAACTCATGGTTATACTCTACACGAGCAAACCAACCGATCAAAATAACGTGCGAAAACGACGCAACGCGAAAATTAGAAAAAAAGAAGCGGACAAATCACATTAAAAGAAAAATGTAAATTAACAACACAAGACGTTATAATAGGGACAAAAAAGCTCGCGATAATAACAGTCATACAGACAAATCTACGCGACTACAATCTGACGATCTCACAAACGAAACAAAAAAACACTGGACAAAATTAAACCGATAAAATTACGAAAAGTCATCAGGAACCCGACAGAATTAAGGGACCTAAGCGAAAGATTTGACAAAACAGACGAAGACTTAGATAACAATTACTTTCCTACTAACGAACATATTACACATATATCCCGTGGCTTCAAGTTGCACAGGAATAATAATAATAATTTCCGTAATAGCAATTATATATCATAGGGTGTCCTAAACCACCCGTACACCCCTTTTCTTTCAAAAACTAATTTTAGAGAAAAACGTTTTGAACAAAAATTGTATGGTTTTGAGGGGAACATAAGATGGTGTCATTGGTTTGACCTTGAATAGTTGCTTGAAGGTCACGTGAAGGTCACCTTCAATTTTTTAAATGTAACCGTCTACTTTTTATTGCATATTCTTGTAGCTTATCTCGAGAGCTTTTCAAAACACTATAATAAAGTATTTTTTCATTAAGTACTTTTTGAGTTATTTTATATTTTAATCTGACATATTTTGATATAAAAATTAAAATATTTCGTAAAATATTTAGTTTTCGATAATCTTACCGTAATACTTTTATGTACAGAATAATGAGATAAATCGATTAGTGTAAAAAAATAATTGTTTTCAAGAAAAGTACTTAATAAAAAAATACTTTATTATAGTGTTTTGAAAAGCTCTCGACATAAGCTATAAGAATATGCAATAAAAAATAAGGGATTCCATTTAAGAAATTAAAGGTGTCCTTGACTTGACCTTAACGATGCCATCCAAGGTCAAACCATCTTATGTTCCCCTCAAAACCATACAATTTTTATTCAAAACGTTTTTCTCTAAAATGCTTAGTTTTTGAAAGAAAAGGGGTGTACGGGTGGTCTAAGACACCCTGTATATGCTAAGAAAAAATGTAAGACAGAAAATAAAAAATTGCCAGAAACTAATATAAATCCGATGTGCAAACCAAAAATAATACAAGAGCACATTTACGGGACCGCAAGCGGATCGAATAGAACAGCTGAGATGGAAACCGACACCGCGATAACTAACACTGCGATGCTATATTAAAATAAAGTAACCATAAATAATAATTGTAAAATGCGAAAAATGGGTAATTGTTTCGAATAAGGCCTTTTCTGAATTTTGAGATATATGATCGGATCTCTCGGTAAAACTCTTAGTTGTGACTCCAACAGTGATAATCAGTCGGGGGAGCCCGACCCCCATCAGCCCCTCCCTTCAAAAAACGAAAAACCCCCAAAATTACCCAAAATTAGATAATTACCTATTTCTGATTTGAAACTAAAATTTGGTTTGGGTTAGGTTATATCATCCAGAAGTGGTATCCCCCCGTAGGGGGGGGGGCGGAACCCACTGCGTCCACGCATACACTTTCCCATCCACACAACAATTGTGGGGTGGACCTCGCTTTGCTTTGTAAAGTATATGCGTGACACAGTGGGTCCCGCCCCCCCCCCCCCTACAGGGGGGGCTCCACTTCCGGAAGATATAAACTAACCCAAACCAAATTTTAGTTTTAAATCAGGAATAGGTTTGGGTTAGGTTATATCTTCCGGAAGTGGAGCCCCACGTAGGGAGGGGCGGAACCCACTGTGTCCACGCATATACTTTACAAAGCAAAGCGAGGTCCACCCCAAAATTGTTGTGTGGATGGAAAAGTGTATGCGCGGACGTATTGGGTTCCGCCCCCCGTAGGGGGGGCTTCACTTACGGAAGATATAACCTAACCCAAACCTATTGCTGATTTAAAATTAAAATTTAGTTTAGTTATGGAGTGGACTTTATAGTACATAATTACCTAATTTTCGGTAACTTTGGGGGTTTTTCGTTTTTTTGGGGACTGGGGTGATGGGGGTCGGGCTCCCCTGACTGATTATCACTGTTAGGGTCACAACAAAGAGTTTTACCGAGAGATCCGATCATATTTCTCAAAATTCAGGAAAGGTCTTATTCGAAACAATTACCGAAAAATGTATAGGGAGAAATATGTAGACGAAAATTCACATATAGTTAATTTTCTTTTTTCAAAGGGGGAGGGATGTCGTAACCCGACCAATTTCTTAATATAAAAATATAAAACAAGTAAAGTAGAACAGAAAAGATTGAGAAAGAGCTGATTAAAGCAAAGCATTAGAATCAGGGAAAGAGCCCAAGGAAAAGTAATTAAGAAAGAATAAAAGATTATTAATAAAATAAAAGTAAGATACTAAAGAGAAGGAAGTCACGGTCAAGTTCTCGGAAGCTGAGTAAGCAGCTGACGAGACAGACTGACAAGCGGAGCACGAGACATGTTCCGGTCAGGGCCACCACACTCCTCCCTAATCAACGACCTAATTAATTAAGATATATAATAAGCGCGAGATGCACCGACGCTCGCTCATTCGCTCGCTCAGTAATATTATCGCACAGTATCGAAGTACCCTACGTATAGCGCCCGACCATTATAATCGCGAATAAGTGAAAGTGTACTAAATCTTGCAAAATATACTAATTTATACCTAACGTCCGGGAGTGTCTTATTTCGAGTGTGGATCCTAATCCTTTAGGCGTACAAATCCCTAAAGACCTCTTCCTTAGCGGCTAGAAGCACAACAAATTTTACATTATTCCTTTCACACTAATACTATTACTACTATGTAATTTTATACCTTTATATTTTTACGGTACACACCCACACACGCACGTAACGGAATGCTTGTTAGATTTTTCCTCAACACAATGCATCCTAAGTTATGCTAAAGAAATCTTTATGATTAAAGAATATTTCATGACTTAAAAGTGACCTAAAATCCATTTTTATAACATATGATATGATTCAACTTATCATAGAGAGGAGTACTATATCTTGGAATTCAAAATTGGTAGTTTAAAAAAGATTATTGTGTAGATAAGCGTTAAAATATAAAGTGGTAGAATGGTGAGAACATCATATTCAACTTGATCTTCTCTATATATTATAAAACTTTGATTTGAACAAATTTTTCCTGATATAAACCATTGACGAGAAAGAGCGAATTATTAAAGTGTATTATTTTATTTGAGATATACATTTTGTTTGTACAACTAAAGCACAGAAAAGATTTTTTATTTTTTAATAGTCAATTGTCTTTGACTCAAAATAATATTTAAAGAAATTAAGGCTCTCATGTGATATCAAAAATTTCAAATAATCGCGGGCTAAATAAGAGCCAGAACGCGGATGGTAGTGCGTCAGTTTCATAGAAAAATAAGTTTTCTATGAAACTGATTATGTGCACAGGGCACGAAATTTACTTGGTGCTATACCAAGATTTTTGAATATAATCTCAATTCGAGATTTATAATAACCCCTCTTTACCCCCCCCCCCCCTGGAGAAACGAAGGCGAGAAAAATATTGGGGCGAAGTCGCTGAATCGGGAATCGAACCCGAGTCTTTCGCTTGCCGGGCGACTGCTCTTACCTCTAAGCTATTCAGACCCCACCAATACTTCTCATTCGCCTTATATGTAAATATCTATTACTAATAACGCCATCTTTCAGCCAGCGTGAACTAACAAGTTAAAGAAATTAAGTCTCTCAAGTGATGCACTACCATCCGCGTTTTGGCTCTTATTTAGCCCGTGATTATTTGAAATTTGTGATATCACTTAAGAGCCTTAATTTCTTTAAATTGTTAGTTCACGCCGGCTGAAAGATGGCGTTATTAGTAATAGATATTTACATATAAGGCGAATGAGAAGTATTGGTGGTGTGGGGTCTGAATAGCTTAGAGGTAAGAACAGTCGCCCGGCAAGCGAAAGACTCGGGTTCGATTCCCGATTCAGCGACTTCGCCCCAATATTTTTCTCGCCTTCGTTTCTCCAGGGGGGTAAAGAGGGGTTATTATAAATCTCGAATTGAGATTATATTCAAAAATCTTGGTATAGCATCAAGTGAATTTCGTGCCCTGTGCACATAATCAGTTTCATAGAAAACTTATTTTTCTATAAAACTGACGCACTACTATCCGCGTTCTGGCTCTTATTTAGCCCGCGATTATTTGAAATTTGTGATATCAAAATAATATATTTTCGTAATACACGTACATATAGGTATATAAATGTTTAATGTTGTCTTATACATAACAATGTGTCTTACATTTTAAAATTTTTAGAATTGCCTGTATGTGTAAACCGTAAAAGAGCCATATAACTTTTATTCTAGAATATTTTATAAATTCCAGAATAACTGTATAAATATATATATAAATTTAATAAATTTAACATACACATATGTTTTGGTTAATATAGTTACATTTTTAAAATACTGTTTTCATTTGCCTTAAATACTTTTTGATATGATTATGATATTCCATCATTGTTACATAGTCAGCGAGATGTTTATCAAGATCTTTGAATATCTCCAAACAAATATCAGGATTGCTTTTAACATCTAGTCAAGCTGAGAAAATATGCATAATATTCTAAATAAATTTCAAAAAAGGTATCAGAATTTAAAAAAAAATTATATCGAGATGGCATTAATACTCGCTGACAAAGAAAATTAATTTTGTAAAATACAAAAATGCAAATTATAATATAGTATTTAATATATTTACGACATATAATAAAAGATAGTCCGATTCAACCAATCAATTTTATATATTTGGTATCAAAATATTAATGCATTTCTTGATGATATGCAAAGATTTGCCAATCAATTTTATATACTTACTTTTACTTCGTCATTAATTTCTGACAGCTTATCAGTTAACATAGTCATGTCCTTCTGGATTTCTGTATCAAACATAGTGATTAATTTCTGCTTCTTTTCTAATCGCTTCTCGATTGCTAATCGCAAGATGGTGAATTGCATAATTATACCCTAAATATGAAAATGGACTACATTAGTAAAACGGTTTATAAAATATTATTTTTTTAAATTTTAAGACATTATTATTTTACACACACACACAATTTATTGTAGAGATAAAAATTGATTGATTTGATCTCATCAAGCGGCACGGTAGTATTGCGATGCCAAATACAAAAAAAATGCGAAAGCGATTAGCTCCGCGACGACATTCACGACATATCGTTGAGGCGCTACCAAGAAGCTTATCCGGAATTTTCTGTCAAACATGCTTTTAATTAAAATATATCAATAAATAAAATTTTAATCAGAAATTTAACGATACTTTTCTTATATGTATAATATTTTTACATAATATTGACACAAGCTTCTGATTGTAATCAATTTGAATAAGATCGGTGTAGTCAATTTAAGAATCTCGAGATCTATTCCACGTTTTTCCAAAGTTTTCCCAGAAGTTTCCGATTTCAGATTCACATATACACGCACACACCCAAAGCGAGTTTGTGCATAAAAGTGCAACACTCACATATGAGACATGTTAGAATGTATGCACTCACACTTGAATTTCTATCGTTTAATTTGATAAATGTAGATCTGTTAAAATAATTCTAATTTGTTAAAATAACATGTACGATTATTTATCATTCATTAATAGTAATTTTGTCATTTTCCAAAATAAAATCCGCAATTATAGCTGCGCAGTTAAATTTTGTAGTTAAAATGTTGCTTAATTTAAATATCAAAAGTTGTATACAACATGTGAAATATATAAAAATATAAAAGGAATAGAAGATAATAATAATAATATACAGGGTGGTCCTCGTAACGGTCGCCACGATTTTTAAGGCACTTACAATAATTTGACATAAAAAAGTCATAAACAAAAATTTATCAGTTTCTAACCGGCAACAAATTGCAATAATAAAAATTGCCCAAACATTTTTTTATCCATAAAAAAGCAAGGTCACCTTCAATTTTTTTAATGGAACTGCCTACTTTTTATTGCATATTCTTGTAGCTTATCTCGAGAGCTTTTCAAAACACTATAATAAAGTATTTTTTCATTAAGTACTTTTTGAGTTGTTTTATATTTTATTCTGACATATTTTGATATAAAAAATAAAATATCTCGTAAAATATTTAGTTTTCGATAATCTTACCGTGATACTTTTATGTACAAAATAATGAGACAAATCAATTAGTAAAAAAAAAATAATTGTTTTTAAGAAAAAGTATGTAATTATTTATAATATTTTTTTTTAAACTATTATTCGTTTTTTTTTAAACTAATTGATTTGTCTCATTATTCTGTACATAAAAGTGTTACGGTAAAATTATCGAAAACTAAATATTTTACGAGATATTTTAATTTTTATATCAAAATATGTCAGATTAAAATATAAAATAACTCAAAAAGTACTTAATGAAAAAATACTTTATTATAGTGTTTTGAAAAGCTCTCGAGATAAGCTACAAGAATATGCAATAAAAAGTAGGCAGTTCCATTTAAAAAATTGAAGATGACCTTGCTTTTTTATGGAAAAAAAATGTTTGGTCAATTTTTATTATTGCAATTTGTTGCCGGTTAGAAACTGATAAATTTCTGTATATGACTTTTTTATGTCAGATTATTGTAAGTGCCTTAAAAATCGTGGCGACCGTTACGAGGACCACCCTGTATATGAAATATTGTAAAGAGAAATATATATATATGTATATACGAGGGGGGACCCAAAAATAACCGGAATTTGAATGTGGTGTGCAAATTGAACGGAGTTGCACATTGCGCTGCTAATTATCGCAAGTTGGCACAATTTTGAGTCACTCTGCCACATGGCATAGTTCTCGATTGATTTGTTTTCTGTAGCATTGTTTTTCCAGTGTTTGCAAACACGCTCGGCGATTTTCGTGATGGCTAATAATTAAGAACAAAGAGTGTGCGTTAAGTTTTGTTTTCTTTTGAGAAAAACTGTTGCTGAAACTGTTATAATGCTTCGTGAAGCTTTTAAAGAAGAAGCTTTAAGTAAAATACAAGTGTACGAGTGGTATTCACGTTTCAAACGTGGTGAAATGTCACTTGAAGACCAACCACGACCTGGCCGACCACAAACAAGCCGAAATGACGAAAATCTTGAAAAATTTTGCCACGCAATCAATGAAGATCGTCGTCGGATCATTGATGAGATTTCTGAAATGACTGGTTTGCCTTGGAGTTCATGTCAGCGAATGTTAACAGAAGATTTAAAAATGAAAAGTGTTTCCGCAAAATTTGTGCCTCGTTTGCTCACAGGTGATTTGTTTTTTTTTTTTTGGAGTTTATGCCAGCAAATTTTAACAAAATATTTGAAAATAAAATGTGTTTTTCGCAAATTTGTGCTTCGTTTGCTCACAGAGGATCAAAAAAACAATCGTCTGAATGTGTGTTATGATTTGAAAGAACAAATTCGAAATGACCTACAGTTTCTTTCCAAAGTTGTGACCGGGGATGAGACTTGGCGCTATAATTATGATCCGGAAACGAAACAAGCATCAAGCCAATGGAGAACGCCAAATTCACCAAGACCCAAGAAGGCGCATCTAATGTCAAGATCATGCTGATTTGTTTCTATGATATGAATGGGATCGTGCACAAGGAATTTGTTCCTCCTGGACAGACAGTGAATCAACAATTTTATTTGGAAGTGTTGGGAAGGTTGCGTGAAAATGTACGGAAAACACGCCCAGAAATGTGGAAAAGCGGTGACTGGAGCCTTCATCACGACAACGCCCCTGCGCACACGTCTTTGAGTGTCCAACAGTTTTTAACCAAAAATAACATGGCAATTGTTCCCCATCCATCCTATTCACCTGATCTCGCTCCATGTGACTTTTTTTTGTTCCCTCATATAAAACATGATCTAAAAGGAAAACATTTTGTTAATATCGACGAAGTGAAACAAAAATCGCTGGAGGCCTTAAACAGAATCTGCACTGAAGAGTTTCAGAAATGTTTTCAGCAGTGAAAAAAACGTTGGGACAAGTGCATTGAATCAAGAGGAGAGTACTTTGAAGGAGACTAGAGTTACAGATTAATAAAAATTAATAAAATATTTCTTTTTAAACAATTCCGGTTATTTTTGGGACCCCCCTCGTATATATATATATATATATATATATATATATATATATATATTTTTTTTTTACACAGGCGCGCGCACACGCACACACACAAACACACGTATGCATGCGCGCACACACACACGCACGCACACATGCACAGACGCACGCATACGCGCGCGCGCGCGCACACACAAACACGCAAACATGGCCAAATGTTATTCCTTTTGGAAGATATATGAGAAGGCACATAGCCCATATGAGCAATATTCTAAAATTATGTTCAAACTGTACATGCGATAAAGGCAGACACAGTCCATGTTATACTGCTATCTGTACGCTTAAATACGCGTGCAGGCAATAGAGCAGTACAAATGCACGATGCTGTCTGATTTCAACATATTGAATACAACGCGAAATTGCTCTTTCTAACATGCATAAATCGTGCATAAATATTAATATTGGTAATGATGGAACTAAAATTATCGGTATTATTGATATCGGAGAAACTGTGTCAGTACGGGCATTTCACCCAATTGCGGAGGAAAGTTTCGACGACGACATGTGCGAAATCACGACCGGTTGTCTCGCGAACGAGCGGCGCGTTCTTCCAACACTGCCAGGTAAGTACGTTCTCTCTCGTCACTGAACTCTGCCAAGACCCGTTTTAATTCCATCCCGCAACGCATCTCCCCGATGATCGACGATCCGTTTGGCACGATGCAATCGAAAAAACGCGCTGTTCCATTCAATTTTCGTGTGATTTTCCTATTCTTTTTCGAGGCTTCGCCGACATAACCTACACTCGCAAGTGACAAATGGTTCGCGTAATCGAGTCGCGAGATCGCTAAACGCTGACAGAAACGTAAAATTAGAACGATCGTTGAAATATTTCGGAGTATTAGATTCGAAGCAAGTCTTTTTCAAGCGTTTATTCTCCTCAACTTTATTACATAAATTACATAACACGTGACTTTGCGAACAATTCTTATCTTTATGAACTATGTGTACTTGTCCTTGCAAAACAAAAAGCCGAAATATTATTGTTTACTTCTAGAATATATGCACATAGATAGAATAACGTAATTTTTGAAGAATACTGTGGAAACAACGCGATTTAGTTTATTATTTGTCAATCAGTTCTAGCAGACGTCGTATAGTATAGATCGTCTGCTAGTGACGTTTCACACGCTGTCAAATGAGTGACAGTTCTTTTGCGAATATGCAAGAATTAATAAATAAATAATCAGTCGCGCATGATTGTAATAATTCATACGCATATTAACATCCTCGTAATAAAAGATTTAGGCGTAGAACGGATAAATTTTTGCATTGTTTTTAGAGATTGCATTGACTACATAAGCGCATTCACGTTGTCTCCCATACGCATGCGCGTGTTAGCGTTTAAATGCGCTTTAACCTGCATATGGTATATTACTCAATGAAATATTCGAGTTTTATATTTTTCACGTTAGAGATTTTTATTTATGCGTTAAAAAAGGATATTCTTGAGAATAATTATATAATGAATATACATATAATTACCGAAATTCAACATAAATCTAATTAAAAGAAAATTATTTTTATGAGACAAACTAGAAAAAGGCATAAATAGTGAGAAAGATGATATTAAAAAATTCTAGAAAAACGAAAAAATAATAGAAAAGTACGAATTGTATAAAGTAGGTATTTCAGTGTAGGTATATTTTATTTTTACTTTAATATTCTCCTTCAAAACTGTTCCATATTTAAAGCTGAATTTATATATATGATTTATATATATTCAGATTTTTTTAAATTAATATGCATAGTTTATGTATGGAAAAATATCTTCGATCCTCGCATTCTATCTATGCATACATATATGTATGTTAGGGGAAAAATCTATTCCAAATAAATCAAAGAAAATGTATATATATATATATATATATATATATATATATATTGACTTTATAGTATTTTGTTAATATATATTTATAAATTATACATACATATATAATTTTTTTTTGTTAACGGAGAGAGCTTAATACAATCAAACATACATACAACAAATAAATAACAAGATAAACTTGATTTTTTATTTATTTGTTTTAAGCAGACTCTATTTTAATAGAATATTAAAATACATATAATTTTAAAAAATTAGCAAGTAACAACACATAATGACATCACTCGCTTTTTTTATTCCATAATGATCATAATTTTAGTTTTTATGTTTCGAGGATTAACTAACGTGTATTATTCTCCAATGAATCTGTATTGATTGAAATTTCTAATTACTAGTTAATTCATCGTTAATTTTAACTTTATTAAATTCAATTTTAATAAATTTTATATGGAATTTAATTCATATGTTAACTTTTTTAATTTGTCACATTTGAGATAAATGCATTTTCTCATAAAAATGTGAAGATTAGTCATTAGTAAATTAAATAAGAAAATCTTAATCTTTAACATATTGCGAATCACTCGATACGTTCCCGTGAAACTACAGTTGCAATTTTTGAGCCACGGCGTACGTGCGAAATCGCGACTTTCTCGGATTGAAAGTGTCATGGAAGAAGCGTGGTTTTGAAATTCCGTCACAATAATTCGCATAAAATCGTCAATACGAAGTCGGAACTAATCATATTATGCAAGACTCGTATAAATCGAGTCACCGCGCACCGAGCGATCCAACACGGCGTTTCGTGCGGCGGGTATTCGTGCTTTTTTTCGCAAGAACGATGTCGATACACGACGACGACGATCAGTCAATATTATTAAATCGACGACGGCGATCGGTCGCTCGCCACGACGAATTTCGAGCCGCGCTAATGGAAGTAGAGAACAGGCTTTGCGAGAGATACTTCTTGGAACATGCCGGCACCGCGCTCTTGACTTTCTCGGCTTGACCAGCTATAGTGCGCGTCTCCATACCTGTTTTTACCGCGAGATATTCCATCACTTTTACTTCTCTCGTGGAAGCGACACTTTCCGATCGAAAGCGAAAATCGCAGAAATCGAAACTTCTCATCATCTCCACATTACTCATGTGCATTTCTGAAAATGTGTCTGATGTATGTATGTGCATCGAATCTTATAATAATTGCTAAAACGCAAGAATTTCCAAGATCAGGGCTGTAATTATATATAATATTTGTATTATAATATTTATTTATTTAAACTTTTCTGTTATTAATTCTAATGCTTCAATCGATATTAATTTTTTTGATACTCACTTCTCATACGCTCATTCTGTCTTCTATCTAGCTTGTCCTGAATATGTACTGCATAGATTATAGCAATTATCGTAATTAAAAAGACATTTAAATTTTTAATTAATGCACATTGTATTTTATATGATCGCATCAGATAAAATAAAGATAAAGAGATCTTATATATATTAATTATTACTTAATATTATAAAATTTATAAAATTTTAAGATTTTGAAAGCTCATATGTTATTTATGAATATTATTCTAGAGGGAAAATGTGTTGTATATGTAGTGAAATATTCATGCAAAAAAAAAACCAATCTTGCGCATGTTGTGCTGTCAAATCAATCCAGATCAAATTCATATACAATGAATAAAATTGTCATTACACTCTTACTAATTCGTAACACCTGATAAATTGTCAAAAAATATATAATTCGCTTGTTTTTATGGTATGTAATAAAATACAATACTATAAATTTGAAATAAAATATATTATAATTGTTATATTATATACTACGATTTTGTTCAGCCTTCGAAAGCAAATTGATATTTTCTATAACGAATAAATTTACTCACACTTCCGTTGATCTCTTAACATTTAAACTGTCAATATAAACAATTTTTGCGATAACAATTGCTTATGTTACATGCATTTTTATAAGTGCATCATACATATCGTCCGTGATTTTGAAACAGTTGAAAAATGGCAGATTTTTTCGAAACTATTTCAAATCTATTTTAAAATTGCAAACGACGTATGTGATGCATTTACGAAAATGCACCAAAGCATAAGTTTGAGCTGTGCGACGCCAGTTCAGGAACTAAGTTAAATTCCTGTGTGGATCAGCTACTGGTCTTGATATTCTTTTTCTCTTTACCA